>MU704759.1:10778-28068 GCA_026770625.1 Nicotiana glauca
ACCTAGGGCTAAGTTTGCCCTTCTTCCCAAATATCATCACGCCCTTCATAGGCGATACACGGAGCAATACCCGCTCACCAACCATGAAAGCTATATCTCGAACCTTACGATCTGCATAGCTCTTTTTCCTGGACTGAGCTGTACGAAGCCTATCCTGAATGATCTTGACCTTGTCCAAGGCCACCTGAACTAAATCCGTACCCAACAACCGAGCCTCTCCCAGCTCGAACCATCCAATCGGAGATCGACACCGTCTACCATACAAAGCTTCATAAGGAGCCATCTGGATGCTCGATTGATAGCTGTTATTATAGGCAAACTCTGCCAAAGGTAGGAACTGATCCCACGAACCTCCAAAATCAACAACACAGGCTCGGAGCACATCCTCTAAAATCTAAATGGTCCTCTCGGACTAACCGTCCGTTTGGGGATGAAATGATGTACTCAGCTGAACTTGGGTGCCCAACTCTCGTTGAAACACCTTCCAGAAATGCGAGGTAAACTGCACACCTCGATTCAAAATGATAGATATAGGCACCCCTTGAAGGCGAACAATCTCCCTTATATAAATCCCCGCTAATCTCTCGGACGAATAGGTGGTGGCAACCGGAACAAAATGCGCTGACTTGGTCAGCCTATCAACAATAACCCAAACCGCATCAAACTTCTTCGGAGTCATCGAAAGTCCAGTAACGAAATCCATGATAATCCTCTCCCACTTCCACTCGAGAAGCTCAATTCTCTGAAATAAACCACCAGGCCTCTGATGCTCATATTTAACCTATTGTCAGTTCAAACATCGCGCTACATATGCCACAATATCCTTTTTCATTCTACACCACCAATAATGTTGCCGCAAATCCTGATACATCTTTGCTGCGCCTGGATGAATAGAATACCGGGAACTGTGAGCTTCCTCTAGAATCAATTCTCGAAGTCCATCAACATTTGTCACACAAATTTGCCCTTGCAATCTCAAAACTCCATCAGTATCTAAGGTGACCTGCTTGGCACCTCATCGCTGAACAATGTCTTTAAGGACACATAAATGAGGATCATCAAACTGCCGATCGCGGATACACTCCAATAATGAAGAGCGAGTGAACGTGCAATCTAGTACTCGACTAGGCTCAGAAATATCCAATCTCACAAATCGGTTAGCTAAGGCCTAAACATCCAAAGCAAGCGGCCTCTGACTGACCGGAATATAAGCAAGACTGCCCATACTGGCTGACTTCCTGCTCAAAGCATCGACCCCCACATTTGCTTTCCCCGGGTGATATAAAATGGTGATATCATAATCCTTCAACAATTCTAACTACCTTCTCTGCCTCAAATTCAACTCCTTCTGCTTAAACAGGTACTAAAGACTCTTGTGATCGGTGAATACTTCACATGTCGCGCCATACAAATAATGCCTCCATATCTTCAATCCTTGAACAGTCGCTGCCAACTCCAGATCATGTACTGGATAGTTCTTTTCATGAATTTTCAATTGCCTCGAAGCATAGGCAATGGCCTTGCCATCCTGCATCAACACTGTACCAAGCCCAATATGGGAAGCATCACAATAGACCGTATAGGGTCCCAAACATGTGGTCAAAACCAACACCGGTGTTGTGGTTAAGGCTGTCTTGAGCTTCTAAAAGCTCGCCTCACATTCATCTGACCATTCGAACTGGACACCTTTCTGGGTCAATCTGGTCATCGGGGTCGCAATAGATGAAAACCCATCCACAAACCGTCGATAATAACCTGCTAATCCCAAGAAACTCCGGATCTCTATGGCTGATGTTGGTCTAGGCCAGTTTTTGACTGCCTCAATCTTCTTTGGATCAACCTGTATACCTTCTGCCATCACAACATGACCCAGGAATACGACTGAACTCAACCAGAATTCCCACTTTGAAAATTTTGTATATAGCTGACTATTTTTCAGAGTCTGGAGAGCCACTCTGAGATGCTGCACATGCTCCTCCTGACTGCGGGAGTATATCAATATGTCATCAATGAAGACTATCATGAACAAGTCTAAATAAGGCCTGAACACTCGATTCACCAATTCCATAAAAGTTGCTGGGGCATTTGTCAACCCAAAAGACATGACCAGGAATTCATAATGTCCGTACCGAGTGCGGAATGCTGTCTTAGGAACATCGGATGCCCTAATCTTCAACTGATGATAGCCAGATCTCAAGTCTATCTTTGAGAACACCTTGGCACCCTGAAGCTGGTCAAATAAATCATCAATCTGCGGCAGTGGATATTTATTTTTGATAGTAACCCTGTTCAACTGCCGATAATCAATGCACATTCTCATCGAACCATCTTTCTTCTTTACAAATAATACCGGCGCGCCCCACGACGAAACACTAGGTCTAATGAAACCCTTTTCAAGTAAAACCTGCAATTGTTCCTTCAATTCCTTTAACTTTGGCGGAGCCATGCGATATGGTGGAATAGAAATGGGCTGAGTGCCCGGAGCCAAATCAATGCAAAAATCAACATCCCTGTCGGGTGGCATACCCGGCATGTCTGAAGGGAAAACTTCAGGAAACTCACGAACCAAGGGTACATAATCAATAGAGGGAACCTCGGCACTGGAATCACGAACATAGGCTAAATAAGCCAAACACCCTTTCTCAACCATACGCTGAGCCTTAACATACGAAATAACACTGCGGTTAGTATGACCAGAAATTCCTTTCCACTCTATACGAGGCAAATTCGGCAAAGTTAAGGTCACAGTCTTGGCATGGCAATCCAAGATAGCATGATATGGAGATAGCCAATCCATTCCTAATATAATATCGAAGTCGACCATATCTAAGAGCAATAAATCAACACGGGTCTCAAGACCCTCAATCACCACAATACAAAACCGATGAACTCGATCGACCACAAAAGAATCACCCACTGGTGTAGACACATAAACAGGAACACCCAGTGGATCACTAGGCTGAACCAGGTACGGTGTAAAATAGGAAGACACGTACAAATATGTAGACCCAGGGTTAAATAGCACTGAAGCATCTCTATTACAAACCAGAATAGTACCTGTAATAATCGCATCTGAGGACTCAGCCTATGGTCTGGCTGGAAGTGCATAGCATCGGGGCTGGCCCCCACTACCCTGAGCAATATCTCTGGGATGATCAGCTGCTGGCTGGCCTCTACCTCTATCGTTTTGAGCTCCACCTCTATGACCTCTACCTCCACCTCTAATACCCCTGCCACCACCTCTAGCTGGCTAGGCAGGCTGTGAAACTTCCGGTGCCTGAATCCTAGCATGAGAATTCTGGTGCTGGGAGCTACTCGAAGCTCGAGGGCAATACCTGGCAATGTAACTCGTGTCTCCGCACGTGAAACATGCCCTCGACTGCTGGGGATGACGGCCCTGGACACTCTGAAGTGGTGGTGCACTGATAGGTGCTGATGGTGCACTGTACAACTACTGATCAGAGTAATACGGCTGAGAACCACGACCACCTGAAGTACCGTGAGAAACCTGAAGGGCTGACTGAAAAGGCCTAGGAGGATGGCCTCTACATAAGAATCTCTACCTCCAGACGAGGTACCACTAAATCTGCCTGAGTTACGGGGCCTCTTATCCGACCCATGACTTCCTCCCTGAGACAGAGCCATCTCGATTTGGCAGGCTGCACTGGCCGCCTTCTGAAAAGTGATCTCACTCCCGGCTCCCATAGCCATCTGAAGACGAATTGGCTGAATTAAGCCATCAATAAACCTCCTCACCCTCTCTCTATCGGTGGGAAGTATGACAATGGCATGCCGAGCTAGGTCAATGAACCGAGTCTCATACTGAGTGACTGACATGGAGCTATGATAGAGGTGCTCAAACTGCCTGCGAAGAGCCTCCCTCTGAGTCACTGGAAGAAACATTTCCAAGAACAACTTTGCAAACTGGTCCCAAGTCAAAGATGGCGACCCTGCTAGTTTGGATAAACAATAGTCTCTCCACAAAGTCTTGGCGGATCCAGATAGACGAAAAGTGGTAAAGTCAACCCCATTGGTCTCCATAATACCAATAGTCCAGAGAACCTCATGGTAGCTATATAAAAAGTCTTGGGGATCCTCTGAAGAAGTGACACTGTATGTGGTAGTGAAGAGCTTGGTGAATCTGTCCAATCTCCATAAAGCATCGGCGGACATAGCTGCACCTTCACCAGTCTAAGTCACTATGCCTGGCTGAACTGCTGGGGCCTGAACCTGGGGAGCTACTGGCTCCAGAGTGCGCGTAGCGGGAGTCTGATTACCTCCTCCAGCCTGAGAAGTGGCTGGTGCTGCCGGAAGCAACCCTGCTCGGGTGACACTCTCCATAAAGCCTACCAATCGGACCAGAGCGTCCTGAAGAACTGGGATAGCAATGAACCCCTCTGGGACCTGAGCTGGGCCCACTGGAGCTGGAACCTCCTCCTCAACATGAATCTGAGGCTCCGCCACTGGTGCTGCTGCTCGGGGCTGAGCTCTGCCCCTACCTCGGCCTCTAGGACGGCCTCGGCCTCTGCCCCTAGCGGGAGCTGCTGCCGAGGTCTCAGGCTGTTGATCAGTAGATGAGGAAGCGCGTGTTCTTGCCATCTGTGGAAGAACAGAGTAGAAATTCAATTAGCATTTGAAGAACAAATTCGCACGACAGGAAAGAATAAAGGTGAAAGTTTTTCTAACTTTGTAGCCTCTGGGGGATAAATACAGACGTCTCCGTACCGATCCCTCAGACTCTACTAAGGTTGTTCGTGAGTTGTAGGACCTATGCAACCTTGAGCTCTGATACCAACTTGTCACGACCCGGATTTTCCATCATCGGGAATCGTGATGGTGCCTACTAATGAGAGCTAGGCAAGCCAACTCTTACTTATCTTTCCATTTTTTTTACAACTCTTATTTTAAAATATTTAGCAATAATAATATAATTACAGCGGAAAAAATTAATTTAGCAGAAGACTTAGCAAATGTTACTAGATGCGATACACAAATCCAAATATAAATCACTACCCAAGAACTGGTGTCACAATACTCACGAACTTCTAAGAATACTAAACACAACCGTTTGAAAGAAATATAAAACTGTTTGTCTCGAATACATGAGATAACAGGATGGAAAAAAAGATAGAGGAGACGCCGGGTCCTGCGGAAGCCTGCAAGGCTACCTCGGTGTCTCTTTGATCGAAATGCTAACACTCTCACTACAGCTGCCGCTACCATCCAAAACCTGTATCTGTGCAAAATAGCGCAGAGTGTAGAATCAGCACAACCGACCCCATGTGCTGGTAAATGTTTGGCCTATCCCAGCGAATTAGTGACAAGGCTAGAACCAGACACTCACACAAACCTGTGCAGTTCAAAATATATATACAACAAGAAATAATAGGAAATAACATGTAATAATTGGGAAGGGGAAAACATACTCTGGGGTGGCAACAAAATATAATATTAGAAATAAACGAGTAATGGAATTAAAATCACTTTCAAGTTCAACTCATCTTGTTGCAAGCGTGCAACCCGATCCCATTTCATTTCATATCTTGTGGTAGGCATACCACCCGCTCGCATTTCAATTAATATCTTGTGGTAGGCGTACCACCCTCTCCCATTTCAATTAATATCTTGTGGTAGGCGTACCACCCGCTCCCATTTCAATTAATATCTTGTGGTAGGCGTACCACCCATTCCCGTTTCAATATCAACACAGTGCACAATATGTCACCGGCAACTATGGCCAATAACATTAATCAATATAAGTTTTGGTAGGCGTACTACTCGCTCCCATTTTAATATAATCTGTGGTAGGCGTACCACTCGCTCCTATTTTTATTACATATCATGTGGTAGGCATACCACCCGCTCCCATTTCACTTTTAACATAGTTCTCAATATATATAATTGGCAAGAGAAACAATAACTCGGTGCCAAGGCTCAACAAATAATTCTTTCATAGAATCACATAAGAATGCGAAATCATCAATTTAAGACACACGGTCATGCTCAACCCCTAACTTATAAATACTCGTCACCATGCCTATACGTCGGACACAACACATAACAAATAGCAATTATACTCAACTCCTATTCCCTCCAGCTAGGATAGATCAAACACTTACCTCGAAGGTTTACGGCCAATTCAATCCTTAAGCAATGCCTTTCCTTTCAAATTTGGCTCCAATTCAATCGTATCTATACACAATTGATTTAATATCATCAATAATACTTAACAAACTAATCCAAATGGCTAAATATGTTTTCTAAAACATTCTGCCCAAAAATCTAAAAAATCGACCCCGGGCCCACGTGGTCAAAATACGAGTTTCGAACCAAATTCCGATCACCCATTCACTCCCGAGCCCGAATATATAATTTGTTCTCAAGTTCGACCCCAAAACGAGGTCTAAATTACCAAATCTTTGAAAACCCTAACTCTACCCAATTCTCTAATTTTCTACCTATTTTCACATGTTTAGGCCTAAGAATTTGATTGATGTTGATGAAAAATGAAGAAGACGAGTTAAACAATACTTACCCAATGAACTTTAGTGAAGAAATGCTCCAAAGATCGCCCCAAAGCTGTGGACAAGAGAGAGTTTGAGAAATGGGATTTTTATCCCGTTTCTGTTCTGTTTTAGAACTTAAATCACTGGGCAGAAAAATTGTTCATCGCGTTNTAGAAGAGGCAGGCCAGGCTCCGGGAACGTGGGAGCCTTCACTCGAACGCGTAGAGGAAATGGTTGGAGTCCGGAGTTTGTTGTACGCTAACGTGAGGAATGGCTCGCGAACGCGAAGACGAGGGAGGAGAAGCCTTCGCGAACGCGACCAGAGGGACGCGAACGCGAAGAAGGAATACCTGCTGCAGATTTTCTGCAATTTTTCTAAGTCCAAGACCACTCTGATACCTATCCGGAACTCACCCGAGCCCTCGGGGCTCCAAACCAAATATGCACACTGACTCAAAAATATCATACGAACTTGCTCGAGCGATCAAATTGCCAAAATAACATCAAAATCAATGAATTGAGCCTTAAATCCAAGAAATCTTTCAAATTTCATAAACTTCCAAATTTTCCAATTTAAGGCCGAAACACGTCAAACGACGTCCGTTTTCAATCAAACTTTACAGAAAGCGCTTAAACAACATATATGACTTGTACCGGGCATCAGAACCAAAATACGAGCCCGATACCATTACTTTTTTATCAAATTTTATTTTCATTTTCCTTAAACATTTTTAGAAAATAATTTCACGGAAAAATTCATTTCTCGGGCCTGGGACCTCGGAATTCAATTCCGAGCATATGCCCAAGTCTCATATTTTTCTACGGACCTTTCGATACCGTCAAATCACAGGTCCGGGTCCGTTTACCAAAAATATTGACCAAAGTCAACTTTAATCATATTAATATTAAAATTCTTTAAATTTTTCACATAATTCACATATTTCAATATAAAAACTTTCCGGCTGCGTGGCCGGACTGCGCATGCAAATCGAGGCAACTAAAAGTGAGGTTTTCAAGACCTTGGAAGCACGGAAAAAGGAAAAATTCCGGTAATGACTCCTTTGGGTCGTCACACATCAATACTAAGATTTTTAAGAAAAGCAACTGCAGCAAGAAAGCAACAACACCAACAATACTGAAATTGTAAAACCAGGTAATGGAGTTGGGAAAATGTCACGACCCAAAACCTAATCTATCGTGATGGCGTCTATCATGGTACTAGGCAAGTCGTCTACTCAAACATTTCTAACACTCTAACTTTGAAATATGCTAAAACAGTTTAAATAAGTAAAAATCTCTTAAAGCGGAATAGAATATCATAACTCAATACATAAGTTTTTTTCAAACTGGGGTGTTACCGAGTACATGAACATCTACATAATAACATAGTCTGATAAAATATCTAGAAAGTAGAATTGAATAAATAAACTGAAAGATAGGGGAGGAGAGTCAAGGTTTGCGGATGTCAAGCAGCTACCTTGATGATCTACGAAAGTCTGATCTCTGCGAATCAGCAACCGCCATGTTCGGAAGCACCTGGATCTGCAGACGAGGTGTGGGATTTAGTGTGAGTACAACCAACTCAATAAGTAACAAATCTAACCTTTGGAGTGAAAGTAGTAACGAGTTTGAGTGTTACAGTCCACATGCAGTGTTAACAATACAGAAATTTTACGGAAATATGACAGCGGTATCTCAGAAATTCATAATTTATAAGGATAGCAACTGTCGTGTTCGGAAGCACCTAGATCTGCACACGACATGTAGGGTTTAGTGTGAGTACAACCTATTTAATAAGTAACAAATCTAACCTTTGAACTGAAAGTAATGACGAGTTGAGTGTTATAGTCCACATGCAGTATTAACAATGCAGAAATTTACAGAAAATATGACAGTGGTATCTTAGAAATTCATAATTTATAAGGGTACAAGAATTTAGACATGCTTTCAGGTTTTGCAATAAAACTCAAAACAGAAAAGGGCAGATCCAGCCTAGGGAAGATCCAACCCAGGGCAGATCTAGTCCAAAAGTAAATAACTGCTAGCATTGGGTCCACTATAGATGTGCAGACTCCGAAGTAAATATAGTTGAGTTGAAGTCTTTGTAATAGAGTCATTACAAAGTGGCTTGTAATAGTGTGTTTACAAATTAGTGAAGTTGAAAGCCTACAAGTGTAGGTCGTGGTTTTTGTTCCCTTGAGTTGGGATTTTTCCACGTAAAAATTTCGTGTCTCATTTACTTACTGTTTGATTAGTATTCTCAGTGGAAACTCATAGAGGACCAAATAATCTATAGTTTGGTGGACTCATATAAACTAACACATATGTATTTATGTTTTAAGAACGATGATTCATTAATATAACATTTGCCCACTTACAATTGTACATTACGAGTTGTGTCCATGTTGGCCCATAATAGTTACAAAAAGGAAGGAATGAGTTACAGAGGGCTTCGCTTGGGCCACTACGACACCGAGTGCTAGCCACGCCTCCCCAGGTTCGGGGCGTGATAGTAGGGATGAATTTGGACGGAAAGTATAACGGGGGCGGATATAAAGTATATACTACACTATAATCACAAATCTGGACCTTTTCCCTAAAGAATTTGACACTCTAGCCGATAAATTTCACTTCTAAAGGACACGCCTGTTATAAGTTATGCAAAGTCAGAAATGCTCTTAGATGGTCGACCAACTTTGCTTTTCTATATAATAGAAAAATGTCTTGCATGCATATTACAATTAGGAACAAAAAATGTTATATTAGTTATTTCATTCGGCAAAAGATATTGGTTTGTTGGCATATAACTTAGTAGCATGCATAAAATTATGTGAAAGATTATAGCACGTGCATTAGGCTTACATTACAACTTGAACAAATTTTTGTGTTCAAGAAAATAAATGAGGTTTACAATTAGATATTATTTAAATGTTGCTGAGCTTTTATCATGAATTTGATATCTTTAAGAGAAGATCAAAATAACCTTTTAATCTAAATTTAATAATAATAATATTAAATAAATAAATAACTGAAAAAAATATTTATATTGTGTTTCTCTAAATAGTTGTGTTTTTTTTATTATTAACTATTTCTTTAAAAAAATATTTAGCTGTTAGAAAAAAAACTTTTCAAAGGGTTAGTTTCTAATTGCAAAAACGAAATTATTTGTGAGAGAAAGATACAACTTTTTTGTTTATTTCATATACGTTTATTAAATAATAACTATTATCCATAGCTATTCAATATTGTTTTATGGTTGGTGAAATGAACTATAAATCAATATTGATTTATAAAAGAATAATTTATTTCGTGGCCACCATTTGTACGGGACATTATAAAAAGTTAAACTTAAGGGTGTATCGTTAGAAATTTGACCATACGACAGCCACGGGATTCACCCCGTTCTAACCAACTTATAGAGAATGGTCAACGCAAATGACTTTTAGCTCATGACAGCTGTTCTTCAGATGAACAAGGGGGTCATGGCCCTTTCGCGACAAGAGGACGCCTCCTCGACCAAACTACGACTACTCGTGACCAGCTCACAGAGCTCGAAGCTATAAATACCAAGAAAGAGAACCTTCAAAGAGGGCTTCTTCTTCTACACAACTCTGAATACATACAAATGGAGAAATATGCTCCATAAATGGGGTGAAAAACAAGACTACTGTAAGATCCTGAACCTCTTCAAGGAAAGGCAGATCAAGCTACTATGATGAATAAAACCCCGTTTATATCATTCTCCAATTGATTATCCATATATCTCAAATTTGTCTTCTGATTCAGTGATTAATTATGATTGGCTATGATTTACCCTTGATTAATTTCGATTGATTTGCTCGGGAAGTATTCGATAACTTTTCAGTCGAACAATTTGGCGCCTTCTGTGGGGATTTCCAAGCGAAATCACATAGTTTCTTCCTGGATCGAAGCCAAAGGAAGCATATCAAGCACAAAATACTCGAATGCATCAAAGGAAACTAAGATCCAAAAACACCCAAACGAGAAGAAGAAGCCCCCTTCTCCCTCAGGACAGAAGTTTTAAGCATTTCCCTCACCCGTAATGTGGTGTCAGGCTGGAGGCCGGCACAGGGATGTTTCAAGCCAGGGATAAAAAATAACCCAGAAACAACGCCATCGAAGCAAGTTCGACCTCGCTCGAACTAAGAATCAGGCTAAGTGCCTTCGCCATCAAAATTTATTAGGTTCGACCTCAGTTGAACTGGGACTCAGGCTAAGTGCCTTCGCCATCAAAATTTATTAGGTTCGACCTCAGTTGAACTGGGACTCAGGCTAAGTGCCTTCGCCATCAAAATTTATTAGTTTCGACCTCAGTCGAACTAGGACTCGGGCTAAGTGCCTTCGCCATAAAAATTTATTAGGTTCGACCTCAGACGAACTGGGACTCAGGCTAAGTGCCTTTGCCATCAAAATTTATTAGGTTCGACCTTAGTCGAAGTGGGACTCAAGCTAAGTGCCTTCGCCATCAAAATTTATTAGGTTCGACCTCAGTCGAACTGGGATTCAGGTTAAGTGCCTTCGCCATCAAAATTTATTAGGTTCGACCTCAGTCGAACTGGGACTCAAGCTAAGTGCCTTCGCCATCAAAATTTATTAGGTTCGACCTCAATCGAACTGGGACTCAGGCTAAGTGCTTTCACCATCAAATTTATTAGGTTCGACCTCAATCAAACTAGGACTCAGGCTAAGTGCCTTCGCCATCAAAATTTATTAGGTTCGACCTCAGTCGAACAGGAACTCAGGCTAAGTGCCTTCGCCATCAAAATTTATTAGGTTCGACCTCAGTCGAACTGGGACTCAGGCTAAGTGCCTTCGCCATCAAAATTTATTAGGTTCGACCTCAGTCGAACTGGGACTCAGGCTAAGTACCTTCGCTATCAAAATTTATTAGGTTCGACCTCAGTCGAACTGGGACTCGGGCTAAGTGCCTTCGCCATCAAATTTATTAGGTTCGACCTCAGTCGAACTGGTACTCAGGCTAAGTGCCTTCGCCATCAAAATTTATTTGGTTCAACCTCAGTCGAATTTGGACTCAGGCTAAGTGCCTTCGCCATCAAAATTTATTAGGTTCGACCTCAGTCGAACTGGTACTCAGGCTAAGTGCCTTCATCATCAAAATTTATTAGGTTCGACCTCAGTCGAACTGGGACTCAGGCTAAGTGCCTTCGCCGTCAAAATTTATTAGGTTCGACCTCAGTCGAACAGGACTCAGGCTAAGTGCCTTCGCCATCCACTTATTCGGGTCCGACTTCACTCAATCTAGGACTCAGGCCACATGCCTCCGCCTCCAAATCAGAGTTCGACCCCACTCGAACTATATGGCTGCATTTTCACCATCACAGTTGGTAGTCCGACCGCATTCGAACTAGGACTGGGGCTAAGAGAGGCTAAGCGCTGTCGCTACAAGACAACCGCTCCACCCCGTTCAAATCGAGTCGAAGAGCAAAAACCATTATCAGTCAAAAACTGACACGCCAACCTCGGTCGAGTTCAAAGGCAAGTCATCTCTTCAAACATATTCAAAAAGAAAAGGAGAGGAATGAAAGGTACAAAGTAAGCACGAGACAAACGACGGAAAAGAGAGTACATTTATCTACAAAGTTAAGAGTGCGGGTCCTCCTCGCTTACACCTGGCCCCGGCCTGTCAACACAAGAAAAAGAAAAATAAAGAAAAACAACAAGAAACACCCGAACATCAACCGGCGAACGGAACACAGAAGAAAATAATAACAAATTCTTTTTTTTATTTGGTGCCACCCTCGCCGCCACTCACATCATCGTTAGCCTCGGGCGTCGCCACATCATAACCGTAGTCGGCACGAGCTTCACGAGCCTTCTAACGTGCCACCTAGAAGATGACCTCGGTCACAGTACCCGCCTCCCACAAGTTCTTGTAAATGTCGCGTTGAGCTTCGGCATAGACCCAAAGCTCATGAGCCTGGTTAGGAACATCAGTGTGTGATGGCCCATCTTGGTCCCGCAGCCACTGGTTCTCTTCCTCTAAGGCCGCAATCCGATCCAACATAACTTCGATCTCCTGCTTAAGAACACCAATCTACTCCTCAAGCCCCGCTTCTCTATGGGCCGCTGTAGCCCTCTCTGACTCAAGCCGGGACTCGTGCACGCGAATCAATGCCTCCAACGCCCCAGCCATCAATGAGGCACCCCTTTCCAGAAGTTTTAAGGCAGCAATCTCGCCTTCCAGCGCCCCCAGTCTCCTACTCCATTTCGCAGTCGTTTCTGCTGCTTTAGCCTGATTTTGCTCCGCCTCCAATTCCATCTCCCTCAACTTACCCTGCAGGTGCGCACACTCAACCGCGATCCCCTTTCCCACCTCAAGCTCCTCATCCTTCCGAAGGATCTACTCTTCAAGAATACTTTTTCTGCCTAGCGCCTGCAACAACTGTTGGACCCACCTTGCCAGCTCCTCGCACAGAGCCTGGTTGCGAGGATCGTTCCTCAAACGCTCATGCAGCTCTCGGCATCGATCATGATAGCGGCGATATTTTCCCAGCATCTGCAGGAAGATCCTCGAGTGGACATTGGGTCTGCGGATGCTCTCCATCTCCAACAAGTAAGTTTGCAAAGCAAAGAGAGGTTAAAGCTAAGGCCCAGGCTATAAAAAAATGAGCTAGAAACGTACTACGTACCCTCAGGCCCATCACGGAAACTTCATCCATTACTTCAATATCTGAAACGCTTCTCAAAGACGTGTTCTCGGCCTCCAAACATAACAACCCAAACTGCGACAGCAAGCTATTTCCTTCGGTCAGTAAGTTCAAATCTAAGGGGACTTCAATAAAATAGGCTGGCCCCCTGCGCGCACCGTAGAATTGGTAATACCCTCCTCAAACATATGGACGTCGTCAGGTTCTAAATCGGACTTGAACTCATACTCGTCCCCCACCATGTTCTTCCCCCTTTCCGCCACCGACGACGTAGAACAACTCGCCGTGGCCAACGAGGGTATATCCGAGACCACGATGGTAGCCTCTGAGGATTGACCATCCGCCTCGACAGCAGGAACTTCCGACCGGGTCGTCAAAGCAACAACATGTCCTTGGCTTGAACTAGCTGGGGCAACTCCAGCCAACTCCCCCTCCCCCAACAGTAGGCGCCATAGCCGCACCACTCTCCGAGTCCGTCGAGGGAGAATCTAAGTTGATCACCACTGGATGAGCCGCCGCAAATGCCACCCTCTGCCTCTGCGATGGCCTTTCCTCCTCTCCATTTTAAGGCGATCCCGTCCGAGGACAGACGAGCCCAGATGGCCCCTCATCTCGTGGCGCAACCCGTGTCGGAGAAGTGGTCGCTGATGATTCAACTGACACCGCCCTCGGTACTGGACAAGGCATGGGCGTTGCAGCTAGTTGGGCAATTATAGCCGGCTGACGGAAAGCCAACTGAGGAGCTTTGACACGACGTGTTCTCCCTAGCCATAATGAACATACGAGTCAATGAGTGTGGTCAAAACAAAATGTAACCAAAAAGAAAAAAGGAGTCGATATTACACCTGTCACAGGCCTACGACCACATCTCTCCCAAAAAGTTGACCATGTGCGAATCCCCACAGTACGAGGAACCACAGTCTCGACCCATTCTCGGATCCCTTCCAAAGGGGGTGGCAGCAGCTTTTCGGCTACAAAATATTAAAGTAAATCAATAACCACAAACACAAGGTGTAAAGTAGGTCAAAATAGGGCGTTTGTCCAGTCAGGAACGAGGGCTTACGTGCAAAGTTCCAAACTTCCGGGAACCCGCTTGGGTCCGCCACCAGGTGCTCAGTCCTGATATAGAATTTTTTTTTTCAAAGAAGCGACGATTAGTCTTGTCGTCCATCCAAACCACCAAGCCCCTCGACCCTCGGGGGCATGCATGGATCATTGTGTCGCGGATCTTTTGAGGAGAAAGAGGCTAAGCACATGCCTCAGAGTGACCTCCCTACCGACTAGCTCCGCGTACTTGATAAATATGAGAAACAGTTTATAGAGGTAAGGAGAAAGTTGGGCCGGACACACCTCATAATAACGGCAAAAGTCAGTCACCAGCATCGGGAGCGGTAGTGTATATCCCACTAGGAAGGGGTAGGCATAGAACGAGCAATACCTTCGACGGTCGATCTGAACCCTATCCTTAGTCTTCGCAAGCGCGATCTCGACGTAGCGTGGAATACCCCAATGCTCCCGCATCTGTGCTATACCCACTTCCCCCATTAGAGAAGCAACGTCTACCTGCTCCACGCCGCCCGGGGTGCTAAAATCCACCATCAAATTTCCCGGACGAGGCAGAACTTTATCAACCGAAGGAAATTCTTCACATTCCATCGGCTCTAAATCTTCAGTTGACTGAGCGGGATTTTCAACCACCGGAGAATTAGCTGGAAGATTACCGCAAGAAGAAATTCCTGCCATAATTGACTCATGAGCGAGAGAAATGAGATCTTTTGTGGGAGAAATGAGGAGATAAATGATGATAGCAATCAAAAGATGAGAGAAAAATGCGATTTAGCAGAAGGAAAGGCTTCTCAGGATCTCTCTCAAAAGAACGATGAATGTGTAAAGGGTAAATGACAAATCCTCTCTAGTTATAAGAAGCAGACTCTGCCTTCACGAAACACAATAGTCATCATCAATACATGACTGGGCACGAAACAATTGGGTTTCATGGAAACATGCACCTTTTTGAACGACCGCGCAAAATGGCGCTTCCTCATCAACCGACGTTTCAGCTCCGAAACCATCATAACGGTACGTAAACATCGAAAAAGGGCCCTGGGCCGTCTCAAAATTCTTAACGCCAGTAGTAAACGAAAGGCGAGTTCGGCTCCTCCTGATTACGCCACACTATCCGTCCGTCGAGGTCGATCCAGGCATGACCCCGACGAACGGAGGAACTTACTTTATCGGTAGAAATTTGACCATACGACAGCCACGGGATCCACCCCGTCCTAACTAACTTATAGCGAATGGTCAAAACAATTGACTTTTAGCTCATGACAGCTGTTCTTCAGATGAACAAGAGGGTCACGGCCCTTTCGCGACAAGAGGACGCCTTCTCGACCAAACTACGACTACTGGTGACCAGCTCACAGAGCTCGAAGCTATAAATACCAAGAAAGAGAACCTTCAAAGGGGGCTTCTTCTTCTACCCAACTCTAAATACATACAAATGGAGAAATATGCTCCATAAATGGGGCGAAAAACAAGACTAAGATCCTAAACCTCTTCAAGGAGAGGCAGGTCAAGCTACTATGATGAATAAAACCCCGTTTATATCATTCTCCGGTTGATTATCCATACATCTCAAATTTGTCTTCTGATTAAGTGATTAATTATGATTGGCTATGATTTACCCTTAATTTATTTCGATTGATTTGCTCGGGAAGTATTCGATAACTTTTCAGTCAAACAAATGGAAGAGTGAATTTTAAAACATCTAATTTTTTTCATGTCCAATAACGTAATAAGTGAGTGACAAGCAATGAAAGAAATAGTCAATAAGCACTACTGAGTCATGTTTATTTGAAACAAAATACATATTCAAACACAAATTGCAAAAGACATATTCAAACTCCTGAAAATTATTTCTTTGGGAAACGATAGTCCTTGTACCTCTATATTATTTATAATAATAATAAAGTACCAAGAGGGTCTTGATCGTCCTTTAAGCAATACTCTAACACTTGAACAATTACTATATTTTATAAGCTCAAATAATCTAATTTTGTGAGCAACAAAGAATAGTATGTTGAATCGACTTTCTGGCAATGTCAAACCCCGAGCTTAAATAATCGGATGGTATAGGAAATCACTTTGCTCTCTACCATGAACCCTCAACCCTATGAATCTTCTTCCTCAATCCCCCCAAACCACCTGACATTAACTTCTGATCTCCAATACTCCATGAGGGTGAAGAAGATAAAAGGTCCTATAGAGACATGGTCACAGCTATAGACAACATGGTTTTCACTCCAAATAACAATCAATGCGACATAGAGTTGTGAGAAACTTTTTCAGAAGAAGGAGCAACAATGACAAGTTCATTACACTATCCCACTCATGGCAATAAATTGATCACCCTTACGGAGGAAGACAAACGTAGAATATATGAACCATGACAATGTTCAACTATTATCAAAATGTTTGGTAAACACATGATGCACCAATATTTAAAAAGGAAAATCCAAGAGCTTTGGAGACCAATGGAAACCTTCTCCTTAATTGATCTAGGAGAAGACTATTTTATCATCAAATTCAAAAAAAAGAAAAATATGGAAAAAAACACTCCATCAAGGCCCACGGTTTGTAAATGGGCATTACCTCTCTGTAATCAAATGGAAACTAAATGTTGTGGCTACCAACGAAAAACTAACTACCTTTGCTATATGGGTTAGATTGCTACAATTACCAACAGAGATTTATGATAGGAAAATTTCACAGAAAATTTTCAACCCCATTGGTCGTCTACTGAAAATAGATGTTTGTACATCAACAACAATGAGGGGCTAGGCTCTTTGTGGAAATCCCATTACCATTCATCTACATTGGTACTCACAAAGCAAGCCATTCACTATGAGGGTGAAAATCTTCTATGTCTAAAATATGGGAGGTGGTGACACTGATCGGTATGGACTCAACCCTTGGGAAGAGTGGGCGCTAACAACTTTTACCCGATAGTGGTTTCGGGATCAATTTCCTCAGGGAGCTAGTTATGGGAGTCGAGTATTTGTGAAGTCTAGGAAGGTGTTTTGGCTCCTAATTTTG
>MU704764.1:0-12595 GCA_026770625.1 Nicotiana glauca
TTGTTGTAACAAAAATTTATTTATTTTGATTTTGGAATTCTTTTACTTGGGGTAAAAATCACGTGCTCACAAATATTAAACACATTAGTTATCCATTTGGTTAACTAATTTTTAAGTGAATAATATGGTGCTTATCCATATTTGATCCGCTTTTTAAAAGTTCATTATCCTACCCATTTTTAATAGATAATATGGATGGATAACTATTTTTTCCTTTAACCATTTTGTGGCCTCTACTAATGATCATATGGGCTTTTACATGATCTCTACCTACCCTTTTACTGTAGGTTTTGGACTTCCCGTCACCTGGAATATGAAAGCCTTCTGCCAACGATACCAGGTTTGCCTAGCGCAACTAGGAGTCCGAAACTGAAATGACGTATTTTTGTACTTAAAATAAGTTTTTACAGTTAAAAAAATTATATTTCTACATAAAATATAATATAATATTGCGTTTTACTTTAACGGTAAGTTAGTCGTTAAAGTAAAACGCAGTATTATACTGCATTTTATTAAAAAAATTATAGAAAAATACAGTATAGTACTACGTTTAAGGAAAACGTAGTATTATACTGTATTTTCATTTAATAAAATATAACCCCTCCTTCCTCTTCCCCACGACAGATCTTCCATTTTAAAACAAAAACCTCCCCCGCCACTGCTGGTCCCCCCCCCCCCNAGGTCCCGCATACAATCCAAGCCTTGGATTCCTTCTTTCGGGGTCAAAATTTTGAATTTTCGATATTTCAAAAAATATAAATCGAGGTATTTCGATTTAGTTTATGTCGAAACTCGTAAAGCATATGCATATTTATTTTCTTGAATGTGTTTCCATGTTTATTTGTATTTTGTTTGAGATTAAATTTGTATGTTATTTTTACCCGGATTGATTTATTAGCCTTGGGACAAAAATAGTTAAAACTTGATAAATAATTTTTATTGTTAATGAAATTGTTCACAAATATTTTTACTATTTTATATGTAATTTCGTGAATATTATGTTCATATGTTTGTTATTTTTATTTAGTTTAAATTATTTATTTACTTAAGAATAGTGGCATTTTAGCGTAGTAAAATATAGAGCTTTTTAGCGTAGTAAAATATAGAGCCTTATAGCGTAATAAAATATAGAGATTTTTAGCGTAGTAAAATATAGAGCATTTTAGTGTAGTAAAATATAGTGCCTTTTAGCATAAAGTCTCTGTAGTTTAAGTATGTACTAACTACAAACTCTATCCAATTACACTTTACAAAATTAATTATTTAATTTATAAAATAAACTTACAAAACTAACAAATTAATATATGTTGTTAAATTAACTCAAATATCGAGCCTGGAACCCATAGATAATTACTCAGTTCAATTAAATAATTAATTATTTAATTTATTAAACTAAAAAAATTTGAACTTATTGAAATTGACACTCATAATAACTAAGGATAATTTGGTGCTACTGGGCCTCAACTATCTAGCCTGGAACCCATAGATACTCAGTCCAATTAAATAATTAATTATTTTATTTATTAAACTAACAAAATTTTAAACTTATTGAAATTGACACACATAATACTCAAGGATAGCTTGGTGTTATTGGGCCTCAAATATCAAGCTTGAAACCCATAGATAATTACTCAGTCTAATTATAAAATTAATTATTTAATTTATTAAACTAACAAAATTTTAAACTTACTGAAATTGACACACATAATAATTAAGGATAGCTTGGTGCTACTGGGCCTCAAATATCGAGCCTGAAACCCATAGATAATTATTCTGTCCAATAATAAACATAATTATTTAATTTATTAAACTAACAAAATTTTAAACTTATTGAAATTGACACATATAATAATTACGGATAGCTTGGTGCTACTGTGCCTCAAATATCGAGCCTGGAACCCATAGATAATTACTCTATCCAATTATAAAATTAAATATTTGATTTATTAAACTAACAAAATTTTAAACTTATTGAAATTGACACACATAATAATTAAGGATATCTTGGTGCTACTGGGCCTCAAATATCGAGGCTAGAACCCATAGATAATTATTCTGTCCAATTAAATAATTATTTATTTATTTTATTATAACACAAACACACAATTAATATTGTTTAAATTGCAGTAGGCGACATGAACTTGCCGCCAGTGCATCCTGAACCAGCAACGGATCAGATATTAGTGTTACAGGGCGACCATAGGTCCGCCTATGTATGGGAGGGACATCTATTGGATCAGACTCATCGTGCTAAGAGACCAGACGACTTGTGGGACTTTTTGAGGGAGAGAGCTTTCCATGCCCGCGTAGTCCATTGCCTGCGTGCTACGGGCTTCCTTAGGATATTTGAGATTAGGCGGATGCAGCTCGATTAGTCTCTCATCACAGCATTGATAGAGTTGTGGTGATCAGAGACGCACAGTTTTCACCTCCCCACTGGAGAGGCCACCATCACGCTTCAAGATGTTCAGGTTTTGTATGGGCTGCGTGTAGATGGACTGGCCGTTGCACTGCCCCAGTATATGGGAGCTATGACGCGTCCCCAGTATTTGGTTTTGCTGGGGCAGTATACTGATTTTAGACCACAGAGTGAGGCTGCACTTAGAGGGGCAGTCGCATTTCTATGACAGTTATCAGAGAGTATATGGAGGAATTGCACCGCGACATTACCGGCGAGACAGAGGATATCCATATTGACCGGTACACGAGGTCGGCGTTGTTCCTTCTTTTTGGGGTGTCTTGTTCCCGAACACTTCGGGAAATCTAGTGAGTCTACGCTTTATGCATCTGCGGCAGCCAGATGAGTTACCCCAGTACAGTTGGGGTGCTGCTGTTTTAGCATACCTGTACAGGAGTATGTGCCAGGCGAGCATGGGAACCCAAGTCGACATATGCGGTTTTCTGCCGCTTATACAGGTGACAATATTTTCGAATACTCTATTCATTACTCCGAATTCTATATAGTCAAAATGACTCTTAAATTTTACGTCAACCTTTTATCTTAGGTTTGGGCCTGGCCGCGGATCCTGCCGTTGCAGCCACCTCTACCACCACTAGATTCGGGTGTAGCACCTCCATTTCTCCCTCTATCTACGAGGTGGGTTCTCCGGCGTGGGAACTACCGAGGGAGTGATGCTCATCATAATCTCCCCCTTGTCAAGGATGTGTTAGATATGCTGGTGGCCGGACAGGTAAATATGTACCTAAACTTACTTGTTATAAATTCACTTGTAGTGCGCATACTCACTTTTATGTTATTATATGATAGTTCATCTAGACGCCATACATCGACGAGTTGCTAGCTCATCTGCCCGATTATTGCTCGATCGACTGACTGCTTGGGAGCACTTCCATAGGTTGCTGACGGCCCAACGACCCCTTCTACCGATCATGTCAGTTGTACTGTCGATGCTGCTGCGCATCCCCACATAAAGAAGCGACTTGATTATGATCCTGATAGTGTACCTGGGGGACAGGGGATGCGACTCCGGCCAGCAGCTGCACTGAAGCACACTGGCTGCGGGACTCATTGATTAATTTTTGTTTGTATTTTGTGTATATACTACATTATGTAAATAATGGAAACAATTATTCTTTAACAACAATTTTATTTAAAGGTATAACACAAACACAACATAGCAAACCTAACACAACACAAACAATACAACTAATGAAAACACTTGATAAGGGATATATAAAGATACACTACTACGCTCAACACGTACATGCCATTGTTTAGTTACGAACGCCTAGTATTCTCTGCTCCAACCACTTGAACTTGTCTTCCAGCTTTTTTTTCTTCGTCCACCTCTTTGAGTTTCTCCTTCAACTCCTCAACTTCTCGTTTGTATTGTTTTTTCATATTCCAACTGCTTCGTACACAAACTATGAAGAGAATACAACTTGTCTTTGTAGTACTCCTGCTGACAGAGTTTATCAATCCATACCTCAAAATTCCATGTAGGCCAGTCGGGTTGTCTATAAAACTTGCTCATACATGCCCAATAGCGGCGTCCAGCTTCTTCCCAACTATCGTACATCATGGATTTTTTTCCGCAGTCGCACCTTGGGACATAAAGGTGTTGTTGAGACATTTGTTAAAAAGAAACTTCGTTTTATGGAAATATTTGCTATTGGTTAGTGTTAAGCGCAGAAAATAACCAGAATGCGCCCGTTATTTATAAGCAAGATTTCACACAAAACGTAGCATTATACCAAACTTTACATATTAAATTTTTCTGAAACAAAATAGCTTTTTTAGCTTTTTTAGAGCGACAAGACAACACAAAAAATGTAGTACTATGCCACGCTTTACATATTAAATTTTTCTGAAACGAAACAGCTTTTTTACCTTTTTTCAGAACGACAAGACAACACACAAAATGTAGTATTATACCATGCTTTATATATTAAATTTTTCTGAAACGAAACAGGTTTTTCAGCTTTTTCATAACGACAAGCCAACACACAAAACGTAGTATTATACCGCACTTTACACAGTCGTTTCAGCTTTTTTCAGAACGACAAGACAACTCAAAAAATATAGTATTATACCACGCTTTACATATTAAATTTTTCTGAAACGAACAGCTTTTTCGCAGTCGTTAATCTTTTATCAGAACGACAAGGCAACTCACAAAATGTAGTATTATACCACGCTTTAAATATTAAATTTAAAGCAAAGCATGATAAAGGGTGTCTTGATTTTATAGGGTTATTTTTATTTATTTTAGATTGGTATTCTTTACTAACACCAATAAGTTGAATATTTGAACAATCATATCAGCATCCCAACTCAAAAGGTCATGTTAAAAAATAAGATGTAACAAGATTGTGTAACGTAATTTTATTTGGTAGATATTCCAACATACACAAGTACAGACACGTATTACAAAAAAAATACAAAAATAAAAGACTAAGTGTATCATTGATAGTTGGGTACATTCGACGAACTTGCACCAGGAGCTGGACTACCGCCGCCACGTACACCACCTGAAGGACATTTACGATGGTCGTGTCTAGTTTGGGAGTATATGTCACATTTACGCGCATAAACGGTATCACCAACATCTATTTAGTTCCGTATACGCGTTCTCTTTTGCACTTGCAGCTTGCGCAAATAGTCCTTGTTACACACCATTTTAAAAGGTTCCGGCAGCTAATAATGCTTAATACCCAATGGCTGCAACTGCCCACTATAGGTGTCTACGTATGCAGCAATACTATATTGCCTATCAATATAATTGGTTGCCCCTAAACAAACTTGTTGAAAGCACTTCAAGGCATGTGCGCATGGCATGTGGTAGATGGTCCATTTTCCACATGAACACAACCCATTGGCTTCATTCACCGTCTGTAGATTATTTCCCCGGTGTCCGTGGATAACGATATTAACTTCAAAAATACTCCGATCGTGATCGTACTGTAAAAATGAATGCCAAGGTGTCCGCCTCCTGTACCTTTCAAATCTTCTCATCGGTATTGGAATAAATAGAACACCTCTGTCCATCAATGTCGATGCAGCTCTACACCTTTCAACAAACCTCTCCGCAATCTATTTGAATATCATGCGGACCATGGCAGTGACAGGCAATCCGCGGGCAGACTTCAACAAGCCGTTGAACGACTTCGACAAATTTGTAGTAAGTGCCCCCCATCGTCTGCCGCCATCAGCATGTAATGTCCACATGTGAAGCTCATGTCTCATCAGCTAATTGTTGGCTCGTAGATCTAACTGCTAGATCGCTTCCATGCGCCTTGTGAATTTGCACTGCTTCTGAAAATTGGCCTTCGGTTGCCTCACACAATAACAGTGGTATGCATAGGGTACCTGCCATTCAGGCAAGTGCCGTACAGAACTTAAAATACCACCATGTCGATCTGATATTAGACAAATACTTGAACGCTATTTGACAACGTGTTGCTTCAAGTGGTTCAAAAAAACATCCATGTCTCTTCGCTTTCGTTGGCACAAATGGCAAAAGCTAGTGAAAATATTTGTCTGTCTGCATCTACTGCAACTGCAATCAAAAGCTTAATATCATACTTTCCATAAACATGAGTACCGTCTATGGAAATTACAGTACGACAATACACAAAACCGTCAATTGATGGTTTAAATGACAAGAACACAGTTAAAAATATATTCATATCTGTCCGGACTCTGCTCACGCCTCTATTCAACAACAGTCCCGGGGTTAAAGTGTTGCAGTGCAGCCATGTACCTGGGCAGAGATGAAGAAGACTTATCCCAGTCGCCATAAATAAGTTCAAAGGCACGTTTGCGACTGAGATATGTTTTTTTTTTTTGTTATAGTAGAACCATACTCTTGGTGGACGGCTGTAATACACTCTTTAATCTTGAACCTAATTGACACTTCAAAATATGGAATTAAGATATTTTTTCTTAGCAAACATGAAAAGGTTAATTTTACAAGTAGTTTTGCATCAAAATACTTGAGAAGATAAACAATCTTCCTAGCAATAATTTACTAGATAAAAAAAATTCTAAAAAAATAACTCAGATTTTGACATATTTTAATTATCATAAAAGTACAAGATTTTGCAAATGAAAATAAACTCGGACTTTAGCAACCAATAACACAACCAAAATAAAATTTATTAATAGTGAAAAAGATGAAACCCATGTGAAAAAAGTTGCTTTCTTGTAAAAAAAATTAATAATTAATTCGCAATATAGTACTACATTTTATGTGTTTGAATTATTGTTATGTCAGTTAATTGGTGGGGCCAAATTAATAAAGGTACTGCGAATTATAAAAAAAATTAATAATTTACAGTAATACTACGAATTATAACAAAAAAAACTGTAATTCGCAGTATAATACTGCGAATTATATTTTTTTTTTTTGTAATTCGCAGTATTATACTGTGAATTATTAAAAAAATTTTTTATAATTCGCAGTATTATACAGCGAATTACTTTAACGGCTAAATTTCCGTTAAGGTAATTCGCAGTATTATACTGCGAAATACCTATTTAGGTAACTTTTTTTTTTAACATTAAAAATGTATTTTTTGTCCAAAAAATCATTAAAAAAGTTTTGAACTCCGAAGATGAAGGAGTCAGGCAGTGGCGGATCTACTTTATGCGTTATGTGTATTTGAGCACCCATTACTTTTAGAGTCAAATACTGTTACTTGAATTAAAAAAAAAAGAAAAAACATAAATTTCCCATTAAACTTGTATAGAAAAGTCGTTTACACCACTAAACTTTACGGGTGACCCAACACCTCACCATTCTAATTTGAATTGAATTTATTTACCCGCTAAAAACTAAATTGGCAAAGAATGTGTTATCAAATTTTTAAGTGCGCGTGAAAAGAAAGAAAAAAGTTAAAAACTGACTTAACTATACATGTGTCATCTTTGTGACTAGACGTTGTCAACTAATTAGACTTAATTATTTATTCTTAATATCTTTTTCATTTTGCATTTCTTATTCTTTACTCTTTTTTTATTTTTCTCCTCTCCTTAATCGTCTTCCCATGTTCGTGGTCTTCAATGGCAAACCAAATCACTATTGGCCGATTAAGATTTGGCCAGTGTTCGGCCGGAAAATCATCGTCACCACTAAAATTTCTATTGTCCCTCAACAGAAAACCCACCTGGAACGACCTTCTTCGCCATCAGTATCTTCCATAATTTTCAAGGCTTGCATATATAAGTCATATTTAGTAGAAATTGGAGCTTATCTAATTGGGTTCTCTTCCGAAAACTGTAGTACCTACAATGAAAGTATGCTTGACTTTGAAATTAATTAACCCAAAATTGTTCCGATTCGCAATATAAAATCAATGAAAACTCGATAAATATGGACAAGGTTCTTGGGCCATCCACCCCATACGACTTATAAAATCAATTGCCAGAAAAGTTTCTCCCAAACTTCCTCGGAGTTTAATTGAAACTTGCTAGAATTTTTTTTTTTTGAGTACTCTTATCTTTATTTTCTCTCTATCTAGTAATTGTTTTTTTCTCTTTTCATTCTTGTGATTGTTTCTTGCGCTTGTTATCCAAGGAAGAAGATTTCGTAGGAGAAAGAGAAGATAGAAGGAAGAAGTGAACCTAAGGAGAAGTGAATTTTTTTGTTTTGGGGGGGAGGGGGGGTGGAGGGAGGGAGGTAATGGAGGTTCTATTGATATTGAAAAAAGAAGAACAATGGAAAACAAATGTAAAAAAGCAACCTGCCAGCGCGTGTGAAACACAGTTTGGACTGAATCTAGTTGTAATATTTTAGGGGGTAAATAAATTCACTTCAAATTAGAATGGTGGGGTGTTGGATCATCCGTAAAGTTTAGGTGTGTAAATAACTTTTCTATACAAGTTTAATGGGCAATTTATGCCTTTTCTCTAAAAAAAAAAAACTAGTGAATTTATATAAATACATCAACTCAACACCCATACTCAATAGTAATTTTCGGATTAAAATAATTGTGCACGCGTGAATTGAAAAGGCCAAATACATAGACAAGACATTAAACTTGGCCCAATTTTTTATTTTGACACTTTAACTTAGTCTTCTTTCATTTTGGTCCTCCAACCTATTTCTTCTGTTCCACTTTAATACAAAAATTGACTAGATTTCATGTGTGATTTGCTTCATCCTTGTAGGCGCGTGAGAGTCATTTTTTAAACCAAATTTCATACTCCCAACGCGGAGGCGGATCCATGATTTAAATCATATGAATTCAATTTTAATATTTTTAACATTGAACCCATTATATTTTTAAAGTTATGGGTTCATATCTATTATTTTTTCAATTTTAATGAATTTTTACATATAATTTTTTACTCCGTGTGGAAGTTATGGGTTTAGTTGAACCCGTAGTTATTACTAAAAATATATTTTAAAAAAATATTTTTTCCCCCCGGAGGGGGCAGAATAACGAAAATAATAATTTGAAATAAAGAAATATTTGGGGGAGGGGGGAGGCAGTGGGATAGCCGTTGAGTATTTGCACGCGCTGCATTTTTATACTGGATAAAAGTTTTTGTGTTAAAGTGAAACAAAAAAATAAAATTGGAAGGCCAAAATAGAATATGACTGAGTTAAAGTATCAAAATAAAAATTTGAACCAAGTTTAATGATCAGTATATGTATTTGGCCGTTTAAAAATCAAAACATGGTATAGCTTCTCATGAAACCCCACATTGCTTTATTGAACAACTAATCATTGTTACAATTGCAAGACTGGCATGGATATGGCTCTACTGTTTTCAGGTACAAAAAGCACTTCAAAATCTACGTACAATTTAATTTATACACTTTAACTGAAAAGGTCACATAATGAACAGTTACTAAACCAGCTTTTGTCTTCTTTCTTTCTTTCAAATTACTTAATTAATTTTAAAGACAACTCGAAGCAATCATCGCTCTAAGCCTCTAACACAAGTCCAATCAGTCTTTTTCGGCTAGTTTATATACTTTTTCTAGTTCACACTAAATGTTCAATTTACTTTTTTATTTTAGTTCAAAATAAGTGTCCAATTATATAATCAAAAAAGAATTTAATTTATTTTTACAAAATAATTCCTATGGACATATCCCTAAAAAGTTTTCTTATTCCTAACATTAAATATTTATTAGGGGTAGTTTAGTCATAGTAGATATTTTTGTATAGAATTTAATATTTTCTTAATGAACGTGCTAAAAATAAATTTGACACTTATTATGAATCGAGTAGGTCATAATATTCTAATCTTGAATCAGGAAAATGAAATTGCTAACTGTTTATTCTTTTGGATTTTGCTTAAACTTTTGTGATTTATTTCTTTTTAATCTAACCAGATGGAAGTATAATGGTGAATATAGAAGACAAAAAAGCATAGATGGATCATAAGTCAATAAAGAAGAAAAAAATGAGTGTGTTGCATTTCTGTACGACAATTGACATGCATGGAGAAAGATGTTTAAAGTGTATTTTTTTTTTTTTTTGGGAGAAATTCAGATTTACAACTGGTTGTTCAAAAATAGTCAATTTTAAAAGTAATCAAAATTTAGTCACTTTTTATGTAAAGATAAATCTGAGCGAAAACATTGTTCAAAACCCGAAAAATACTCCAGTATATTATGCTGGAGTTCTAGCATAAGTATACTTGAACTNCAAAAAAGCTTTGGATACCGTGTTTCGGGTGCAAAAATTCAATTTTAACAATATTCAAAAAATTTACATCGAGGTATATCTATTTAGTTTATGCCGAAACTCGTATAGTCATGCATATTTTTTTTTAAGGTTAAAGCGTATTATTTAAAAATAGTAATAGTAATACTAGTTCCATGCCATACCCTTGGAGACATGTCCCGTAGAGGCAGCATAGTTACATAATTGTTTAATGCCTAGTTTGGCATTATCATTCCCAAACGAGGCCAACATATTACATGCCGTTAAAATACTAATCCTACTACAGTAACTACCGTCCTTGTCATTTAGGAAAGCTATTTCCATAAAATTTGGAGGGGTTCCGAAAATACTAATATCATTGGAGATATTATGTTGTAGAGCTTCCTTAGTCAAAAGATGTGCCACTTTGTTGACTTCGCGGAAATTATGCTTCATTTTGATCTCCCCCTTCTCCGCTAGCTTGTCCATTAAGAACCTACATTCATCAAGCAAATATTTGTAAGCGGGGTAATCTTCTTCCTGTAAACGGATTACATCTATTGCATCCGTTTTTAATTCACAAGGCATAAGGTTCCTTTGCATTATTATTTGTAAAGCTTGCCGAAATGCGAGTAATTCCGAATGAATTGGAGAGGTACTCTCCATTGGTGCATGGAATCCTACTATCCACTCTCCATTATGATTTCTGGCCAATCCATCAATGCCACCCTGCATAGTATCTTCATAGAAGGCACCATCAAAATTAAACTTGTACTAACCTCTAGGGGGTACCATTTTACTCTTATTTTAACCGGGGAGGTAGTGGAGTTATTATTAGTTGTTGCTAGAAGCTTGAATTCTAGGGATTGTTTCAGCATTTTGGTAGTATTTATGCTATGACTTGTGTTGTTGATGTTATTATCATTTCGATTATTCCAAATGGACCACAAAGCGAAAGCAAAGGTGTTAAGACCTCTACTATCAATATGTCTGGCTTGTACAAATTTCCCCTTTAGGAAGTCTAACCAGTGTTCTTGAGGTCTAGGGTTAGTGAAGGGAACTCCTAAAGTGGCCCAAAAAATCATGGCTATGTTACACTCCCAGAATATATGAAGAAGGGATTCAGTTATTTTGCAAATCGGGCAGTTTGTGCTAATGTTTATACCTATCTTCCCCAAGTATTCTCGAGTAGGTAACCTTGAATGGTAGCATTTCCATATGAAGAATTGGATTTTTTTTAGGGCATTCCAGTTGCCATATCCACTTGAAATTGTAATTCTGACACTTTAAGGCATCACTAGGTTTGTTAACCATAAGGTTGTAATAAGAGGAGGTGGTGAAAATGCCGCTAGGATTACCAGCCCAAATAATGCTATTTCCCTTAGTATTAGAGTTTATTACTGATTTGATACTATTTAGAATGTTGCTAGGTATGTTGAATGAAATGCTATGCATTTGATGGCTATCAATATTTTTTAGAGTTAAGTCACATTCTCCTTTATTAATANAGCGAAAACATTGTTCAAAACCCGAAAAATACTCCAGTATATTATGCTGGAGTTCTAGCATAAGTATACTTGAACTCCAGCATATTATACTAGAGTTCCAGGATAAGTATGTTTGAACTCCAGCATAATATGATGGAGCTCCAGCATAAGTACACTAAAACTCCAGCATAATATACTGGAGTTCTAGCAAGTATAATGGTCCAGTATAATATACTGGAGTTTGGAGCACCGATGCTCCAGTCTCTAATATATTATACTGGAGCCAGCAAAGTATATCGGTCAGAGCATAATATGCTGGAGTTCATACACGAGTGCACCGAACTCCAGTATATTATGCTGGACCGGTCTCTATTGCAGCAAAATAGTGACTATTTTTCATTGACTTGATAAACACTTGCTATTTTAATTGACCAGTCCAAAAACTGGCTATACCATGCTATTTTTACTAGTTTGTTGGATACAAAATCAAAACTTATTTTAAAATGCAATTAGAATGGCAGTAAAGGATTATTGCTTTAAATTGATACAATCATAAGCCATATACATTCATATCTATTTATAAGTGTGAGGCTATTCAGTATTGCGTGAGAATGATGACAATGTTTGATATGTAGAGTCCAAAACTTAATTAATGAATTTTTGAACATAAAATACTATGTTTTAAAAAAAAAAATTACATTAATGGGTATTTCGCAGTTTTATACTGTGAATTGGGTTAACAGATTTTTTGCCGTTAACGCATTTCCGAGTATAAAACTGCGAAGTATTTTATAATTTTTTTTCTATTTCGCAGTATTGTACTGCGAATTGCCCAGCTTTATTTAATTAAGGCAATTCGCAGTATAGTACTGCAAATTAGCAATTCGCAGTACTATGCTGCGAATTGCCTTAATTAAATAAGGTTGGTCGTCTTCTTCCCTGGACCACGAATCACCATTAAAAAATCCTTTGGTCTGGTCTCCCTC
>MU704764.1:17442-51631 GCA_026770625.1 Nicotiana glauca
AGTGTCGTTGGGCAGCTGAAGATACACTTCCTGTCTAGCCTCTCCTTGAAAATTAGTATTTTTACCTCATTTAGGTTTGAATAAACCACTGGTGGCTCCAAAAGAATTTCCAGATCCTCGTCCTCGTCCTCTTCCTCTTCTTGGGATTCCTGTTATCCTTGCATGTTTGGTTCTGGCACTGGAGGGTTTACCTCCATTGGCTCTGGTTGTGGACCTAGTGGTTGGCCTTGCATGTGTTGTTGGTGGTGGTGGGGAGTCCATGGCATGAAGATGGGGTTCAGTATCATAATATCCTCCGGGGCAAAGAACGGAAGATTGATTGGTGGGTTTTGTGGGAGTTGTTGGTTGACATTGTGAGGAATGTGCCACATCTCTTGCATGTTTTAGACTAGGTGTTGATTCACTGATGGTTCAAGGGGTTGAAGGATATTGCTCATCCACATTTGGTTGACGTAGTTGTTCATTGCCAATGTCATTCCCCCCGAGATTAGTTGGGCTAGGAAGTGAGTATTTTGGATTATCAGAATGGTGTCCTGGCCATTGATCTCCATGTTGAAGGAGATGGCTTGGCCTTGCAACCCTAGTTCCACCCAAGATTGGGGTACATGGTTGGGAGGGTTTGGGGGTTGGGCATAGATTATTGGTTGTTGTTGGATTTGTGGTGGAAGTGGTGGTAGGTTGTTCATTGTGGGATTCCTTGTTAGATGAAAGAGTTGAAGCAGCCTGTATCTCCTCCTTACTGTGAGATGTGTTCTTGCCATTGTACACTTTAGGGGAAGATATAGACGGGTGAGGGAGTATTTGGGTAGTAGGGTTGGTAGTGGTGTAGTGTAGATTTGAGGGAGAGTGAATGTCTTGCCTGTGATTTATAACTTTTAATGCAAGATCTTGCATAGATTTTGTCACCTCCATTTGGCATTGTTCCTCCGTCAAGTGTAGGTGAATTGCATGTTGTTGGTGAGCTCTTGATCATGTGTATTCTTAGGTTGGGGGTAGGGTTTGCCAGCTAGATTAGGTATAGTATTATGAGTACCCGTTAATAATTGAATTAGTCCATTAGTTAAGGTCCTAGTATTAATATTAGTTAAAAGATTTTTATCATTATTGGGAAGATTTTGTAATGAGACATTTATGCCACTTGTAACATTTATGCCATGCAAATTATTTTTATTTTTGTTTAATTTACCCTTTGGATTTACCAAAACCATGGACTCAAGTGGTATTGTTTCTAAACTACTCTCCCTAATATTGAGAGGTTTTCCGGTTGGTTGTTTGGTCTCTAAGGCCATTTTCCTCCCTAGGTCTAATTGTGTATCAACCTTGGAGTAAGAGTTAGAAGACTTTGGAATAGTAATGGCAGTAGAGAAAGTCATACCTGGGGACATGGGCGACTTACCTACCCTATGCTTCAACGGGGAAATAATATTACCTGAGCCATTTGGGGAGATTGGCAGAGCTACTTTTGTATTGGCTAATTTGCCTTTCCCTTTTCGTGGAAAATGTACTGTTTTCCATTCATTTGTGAATGCCTTTGCAGCCTCTTCTTGTTCCTCATTGGTATGGTCTTGATGTTGTCCATTCTGTCGAGTTGTGTATTGACACTCAATCGTAGTGTGTCCCAATCGACCACATCCTTTCCATAGGAAACCTTCCCCTTCACATAGGATAGGTTGTGGGTGTTGGCCAATAAGGATGGAAGTTTGGACAGGTTTGTCTAGTGGCAATTCCACACAAAGTCTAGTATATCACCCTTTAGTGTTGCCGATGTACATGCATCCACCTTTAGGAGTTTTCCAATACAATTCTCAATTTTAGTGAGAATTATCCCATCATAGAACTCCGTGGGAAGCTGGGGTAATCTAATCCATACCACCGTTTAGCTTTGGCTTGCCTTATTTGCAACAAAGTTTGGAGTCCATTTTTGTATGGATAGGAAGTGGCCATTTATAAACCATAGACCATTATGTAGGATTTTCATCATACTTTCTTCCTTCATTAATTTGACAGTATAGTAGTCCTCCCCTAGGTCGATTAGGGGATAGTTTTCATCAATTCTCCATTGGTCTTGTGTTTTCCTTTTGAGATATTGATGCACTATTCTTTTTCCCATTAGCTTAATTATCAGGGAGTATTTTCATGGATTGTACATACGTAGTTTGTCTTCTTCACTTAGTGTGACTTGCTTCAAGCTCTTGCATATTGGCTCCAATGATGTCCCTGCTTTCTCAAACATTTGTGTATCCATTGGAGAATATTGTTCTTCAACAATTGAATTGTTTCCCATAGAGAACAGTTCTCCTTTTTTTAATTTTTCCTTGTAGGAAACACCTTTGGTGGTAGCACTTGATGAACTAGGCAGTGAGGATTGTGTAGGGTGTGTTAAATCTGGTGGTTTTGGTGGTATTGAGTTAGCTATTTCCGGTTGAGGATGTAGTGAGAAGGTAGACATTCTCTCTCTTGCCGGGTTGGAGTTGATTATAGTCATGCATATTAGTATTGTTTAGTATGTTTCCATGTGAATTTATGTTATGTTTGTGTTAAATTTTGTATCTTTTATATACCCGGATTGATTTATTTGATACCCGAATTATGTTATGTTTGTGACCAAAAATGCTATCGGATTGTTTGTGTTATATTTGATTTATATACCCGAATTTATGTTACGTTTGTGACGAAAAATGCCTAAAATTTGATAAAAAATTTGTATTGTTATATAATTTGTATTAAAATTTGATAAATAATTTGTATTGTTAAATAATATTATTTATTTTGTTTATTTATATTTTTAATGTTCATATTGTAGAGCCTTATAGCGTAGTAAAATATAGAGCATTTTAGCGTAGTAAAATGTAGATCCTTTTAGCTAGAGCCTAAAAAAGTTGAAATTGAGACGCATAATAATTAAGGATTATTCGGTGGTACCGGGTCTCAAAAATCAAGCCTGGAACCCATACATAATTATTATCTCCAATTTCAAAAATTTATAATTTAATTTATTAAGTTAATAAAATTCTAAAAGGTTGAAATTGAGACACATAATAATTAAGGATTATTCAGTGGTACCAGGCCTCAAAAATCAAGCCTGGAACCCATACATAATTATTATCTCCAATTTTAAAAATCATACTTAATTTAATTTATTAAGTTAATAAAATTCTAAAAAGGTTAAAATTGAGACGCATAATAATTAAGGATTATTCGGTGGTACCGGGCCTTAAAAATCAAGCCTGGAATCCATACATAACTTTTATCTCCAATTTCAAAAATCATATTTAATTTAATTTATTAAGTTAATAAAATTCTAAAAAGGTTGAAATTGAGACGCATAATAATTAAGGATTATTCGGTGGTACCGGGCCTCAAAAATCAAGCCTGGAACCCATACATAACTATTATCTCCAATTTCAAAAATTTATAATTTAATTTATTAAGTTAACAAAATTCTAAAAATGTTGAAATTGAGACGCATAATAATTAAGGATTATTCGGTGGTACCGGGCCTCAAAAATCAAGCCTGGAACCCATACATAACTATTATCTCCAATTTCAAAAATCATACTTAATTTAATTTATTAAGTTAATAAAATTCTAAAAATATTGTAATTGAGACGCATAATAATTAAGGCACGTTTGCGACCGAGATATGCCTTTCTTTTGGTTATAGTATAACCATACTCCTGGTGAACGGCTGTAATACACTCTTTAATCTTGAACCTAATGGACAGTTCCAAAAATGGATCCAAGACAAGGGAAATCAAGTGGACATCCAAGTTGAAGTGATTCTCGTTGAATGCGTCCATTTCACATCTATGCTCGCTAATAAATTTACCCGCTTTCCACAAACCTGATTTCTTCTTTGTAGCACGCAGCATCCAGTGACAACCCATAAACCATCTACGGCATACAGCCTTGTATTTCTCCGTAGTTGACTCACTTACCGTCATCTCACGACACTCCCTTATACTGTAGATTTTTACAGCCCTAACTAGGCTTAACTAATCATCTTCTATTCGAATCTTTGACTCGTACCTCTTATGAATATCGTCACACATTATTTAGGGAAACTCCAACAAACTCTTCTTCATCTTCCTTAAAGCATAAGATCTTAAGGGATTGAGACCTTTGGTAAATACTTTCGCTACCCATTCATCGGTATTGCTGGCAACAACATTATTTTTCGTTTGAAACCTGATTACGAACTCTCGCAAGCGATTCTGAAAATATCTACTTTCCTAGCTTGAATTTTCATCGCTCCGGCGTGAGCTTTGATGAATAAATATACAAGCATTTCAAAGAGTTAATTGATTATTCAGGTAAAAATGAGTATAAAGTTAAATCCCCTTTTATTAGGGTTTCGCCAAATTACTTGAACAAGACTGATTCGATGTCACGTGGAGCTAAATCATTTCCCTTTATAGTTATAGTGTCAGTTTTAATGTATTCATGTATATCCGATGTTCCGTCATATTTTGGAATATCCGGCATCTTAAATCTCTTTGGGATCAACTTCGGAGCTGTACCAGATTTGAACGACAACTGTATGTACTTCTTTTATTCTGGACCTTTAAATACCAGAGGTGCCCCCAGGATTTGATCCATCTGAGCGTGAAATTCTTTTGCATTCTGATCCATTTGAGCGTTTATTTCTCTCATGCACCTCATAATCTCGGTCTTGAAAGGATATTTGGGTTATTTTCATTTCCAAATCCAATGACCGCATCGCCTGCTTGGTTGTTGTTCGATCTAAACTCCTCCCTCGAGGCAACGTTACTGGTCCTTGGAGTTGGTTGATTTATAGGCATGCTAGGAGGGGCTTGAACTCCACCATTAGAATTATTTGAAGCCACCGATAATGCTTGTTGGAGCTCAGTCATTATCCAGTCATGTCTTGAGGGATGGTTCATAATCCCCCTTTGATGTGCTCTCAGGACTCTTATAGTGTTGGCCACAGACTCGTCATCCAAATCATCGGGGTAGGATTCCCACACGTCAAGTATTTCTTTCTACGCGATTTAGAGTCAATTCATTCCCTTCAATATGAGTTTCACTAGTTGAATGTCGTGTTGAGTTCCATCATTGAGTGTCATTGTTGTTTGCTCCAACATTGAGCAAGTTATTCACATAATTGAGTGTCATTGTTGTTTTATGCTAACAACAGAAAAACTTCAAAGTATATTAGTAAAAGATGAGCAGATCAAAATAATACCACATTTATCTATGCTCTACGGAGGGCGCCAATCTATTTACCCTAAAAATGTGTACAGTTGAATTTGTAAATATGGTTTATAGACATGTGGATTAAATTAATATAAATAATAACATAACTATGGATGGAGAAGTAAAATAAAGATGATTGAATAATGGCGTTAGGGATAACTAAATTTAAAAAAAAAATCATATTAATGTAACTTTTATGGTGGTGTACGACTTTTGAGAACCGAATGAATGATTTAATGATACTTTTGTCCTAAAACAAAGAAAAATAATTTTCTAATAGAATGACCATTTAGGGTATTAATTAGAATTTATCACGAGTTCAATTTGCTATAGGTCTGTAGACTCTATCTTATATATACATACTTTTAACTAACTTTTTCACTGGGTATACATATCAAGAGTCCAAAACTTAATTAATGAATTTTTGAACATAAAATACTTTTTTAATGTTTAAAAAAAAGGTTACATTAATGGGTATTTCGCAGTTTTATACTGCGAATTGAGTTAACGGAATTTTTTGCCATTAATGCATTTCGCAGTATAAAACTGCGAAATATTTATAAAAAAAAAAATTTAATGCAATTCACATTATAATACTGCAAATTATTTGAAATGGGCCCAGCTCATTTTTGAACTAGCATTCCGCAGTATTATACTTTGAATTTAGGTAATTCACAGTATAATACTGCGAAATAGTCTGATTTTAGGCCCCACCAATAATAATTAACTGACATAACAATAATTCAAATTCATAAAATGCAGTATAATACTGTGAATTACTTTGAAAAATTGTACACCCCAAGGTCGAACTTGCCTTATTTATATGCGCTTCAATTTTATAAAAATTCATTCAACATTTAAACTTCAAACATACGTTTATTCTCTCTTCTCCTTATCAATCAATTATTTACAATGTCTGAAGTGCCAAAAATAAGGGTTTCACTATATTGGAGGGTAAGATTGTGGTGGAGAATAATTCTGTGAGGTATAGCTCACCTCCACAGTGTCATGTTAAATTGCCGCTTAATATGGAGTACGATACATTGATATCATTGTTACGTAAAAAAATGAGTGAGCGGAGGCGTTCAGTTAGTCTTAAAGTAACCGGTAGATTTCCTTATTCAGTGATTCCGCAGGGGTTTGCTTATTATTCTGAGTTTAACATCGAGGATGATGAAACTTTTAGAGATTTTTTGCGGATTCCGGACGAATATAGGGAATTTATTGTAATAAAATTATTGAAAATGTACGTGAATGTGGAGGACCTTCCTAGTAATGAGGGCGTGCATAGCAGAGATAACCCCTAGTTATCGGGTGGTTATTCTGGAGCAGCGTTAGTCGAAAAGATTGGATATGAAAGAGCTTGCCTTGATTTAAACTTGTCACCACAGGCGAATGAGTAGGCAGAAAATAATGTTTCCACTTTATATAATCAACAAGACGACTTGTAAACTTCAATTTTACTACTTTTTAGCGATTTTTTTCATGTTTTAATTGGATTTATATTAACACTCATATTTTTTATGGGGGTAATGTTCAGATTTGAATTTTACAAGTTATGACCCCGCCCCTAGTTGGAATCTGTATATGTCTGGAGTATTGGACCACGGTGGTCCATCCGGGAGTTATCACCAACCTGAAAATATCCATCATGAAACGTCAAGACAATACGATTTGTAAGTAAAGTGATATAGCGATAGCTAAAGTATTTTTCCTGAGTATTGGGTAACTTATGTTTTTGTTCGTTTTGTGCAGTGAAAACGAGCTTCTTGAAGCTCCTGGCCTCACACAGTTGCCCATAGACGACGTTTTTACTCGTGATTTAGCAGATGCGCAGAGTTAGGAGGATGATAGTGATTATGACAACAATGTGGATGAGTCTGGGGACGAGACACCCTTCCATGATGAGGGTGATGATGGAGGAGGAAGTGAATGTTGAACCTGAGCTGACTAGGGAGCATGTTCCTCCACCTCCCGCTAGACCAAGAGTGTATGAGTCCCACGTGCCATTTCATGAGCGAAATATTCCCTACCTTGATAATTTACCAAGCATGGCTAACTTTGATGCCCTCACAAGGGATGATGATGAATTACGGTCAGTGATGTGGGATGAATCTAGACCAGCTGTTCTTACAAAGGGCATGTATTTCGTACATAATGCACCGAGACACATTCGGGTAACCTTGAACCCCAACCCAATGTGCGTACAAGTCCAAAAATATCATACGAACCTACTGAAATTATCAAAAAATCGATCCGGAGTCTTTTACCCAAAATATTAACCATTGTCAACTCTAGCTACATTTTTAATCAAGATTTCTATTTTCTTCAAAATTTCACATAAAAACTTTTCGAAAAGAGACAAGGACTACGCACACAAATAAAAAGAATATCAACTGAAGCTATAGAGATCTCGGAGTACAAGAATATGGCCTATCTTATTTAGTCGATTTAGATGACTTTTCTAATGGTAGGAAGATAGTACAAAAATATTTCTTAATCCGTTTGGGAATGCGGATAAAGAGAAAGGGACTGAAGCAGCGAGGCTTAATAGAGAGAATGTTGCACTGAGGCCGAGTACTCAAAATAACCTATCAGGTCGTCAGAATTGGGTCTAGTCGGTTCTTGATTCTGATTCCTTTTTTTTCGGGGCTAATCTAGTAGTCCCTAGTCTTCTTCTTTATTCCGGAGCCAGTTCGGGTTGTCTTCGGTATCATGTACGGACATGATGTCTTTGGGTACAATACTTTTTTTTCTTTGTTTGAAGCCATCTTTTGGTTCTTCTGGTACTTATTATTGTGGTTTCCGCTATTTTGATGCAACAATTCTCATTGTTCGTAGACATTATTGTCCTTCATCAAAGTTATTTTTTGGCGACTCACTACGGGAACACTCCTGCCTCCTGTCAGTTCGTGATCCTAATGGGTATGGTTCATACCGATGTTTGGAATACCTCCAATAAAAGTTTAGTTGACCTTGATTCTGGGCGGTGGAAGTAGAACCCGGGTAAAAGAATTTTTCTGTTAAATTATTTTCTAAATTTTTTAAGGAAAAATGGAAATAAAAATGAGTTAGAAAATATAGGTATCGGGCTCGTATTTTAGTTTCGATGCCCGGTACAGGTCTAAAATATGTGTTAAGCACTATCTGTAAAGCTTGGTTGAAAACGGACGGCGTTTGGCATGTTTCAGACTAAAAATGGAAAATTTGAAGTTTATGAAAATTGAAAGAAGAAATTTGTGTTTTGAGGCTTGATTCATAGATTTTGATGTTATTTTGGCGATTTGATTGCTCGAGCAAGTTCGTAGGATATTATTGAGTTAGTGTGTGTGTTTGGTTGGGAGCCCCGAGGGCTCGGGAGTGATTCGGAGGTGGTTCGGGGTGGTTTTACACTTAGAAAAAAATTGCAGAAATTGAGTTCAGCTGTTGCAGACAGGTTCTTCAGCACGTACGTGGCTTCTTCATCGCGTTCGCGGAGCTTCCCAAATTTCCTTCATTGCGTTCGCAACCTTTCTCCGCGTTCGCGTAGAGTCAAGTGACCCTGGGAGGCTCAGCCTCCCTTTCTCTTTGCGTTCGCGACCTTTACCCTCGCGTTCGCATAGCACCCTGAGCTCCTTCATCGCGTTCACGTGTAGTCCCACGCCTTCGCGTAGAACAACCCACAGGACCCCCACCAGTTTTCTCTTCGCGTTCGTATCACCGTATCGCGAATGCGATGCTTCCATCTTCCCCTTCATCGCGAATGAGTAGTGTATTTTCCTTCAGTGATTTTAAAGCTTAAAAACAGAACCCATTTTGGGGTTTAGCCATTATTTCACATGGACTCCCTTCTCCAAAACTCCATAGACGAATTTCAAGCTTCTCTTTCTCCATAGCTCTTTGGGTAAGTGATCTTAACTTCGTTTTATCCAAATTCCTTCATCTAATCACTAATTTCCTTGCCTTAAATCATGGATTCAAGGTAGAAAATGGGGGTTTTGGGTAGAGTTAGGGCTTTGGGGATTTTGGAGGATTCAACCTCAATTTGGGGTCGAATCTTAAAACAAATTATATATTTGAACTCGTCGGGTTATGGGTGAACGGATTTTGGTCCGAGCCTCGAGTTTGGACCATGTGGGCCTGGGGGTCGGATTTTGGTATTTTTGGAAGAATGATAGGAAATTCATTTCTAGGCTATGGAATTGTGTCTTTGAGCCATTATTGATGCTATTGAACTAAATTGTGTCTAGATATCATTGTTTCGGAGTTGAATTTTAAAGGAAAGGCAGTTTTAGAGCCTTGATTGCTATTTTCGGACCGAGGTAAGTGTTTGTTCTAACTTTGGCTTGAGGGAATAGGATTAAGATATTATTTTTTACTTGCTATGTGAAGTCGGTGTATAGGCATGGTGACGGTTATCTATGCACCTGAGTCTAGCATGACCGTGAGTCTTATTTGTGATTGATTCGGATTTCGTGATGCACCTTCTTGATTAATTGATAAGATTAATATAAGGTGAATAGCTGAGGAAGGTTTGTGATTGGTTTGTCATTTGGAGCATTGGCTCGGACTAGAAATTGATACTCGAGAAATATGTAATTAAGGGAGGAAGTGTTGTGATTATTCCCTTGCCGTGATTAAAGTATTTATTGTATCCTCGCTTGCCGGGACGTGTAGTTATTGGGTATTTCCTTGCTGTGATATTTTGTTGAATTTAGTTGTTGATATTGCTCCCTTGACGGGATCTAATTGGATGGTTTAATCCCCTTGCATGGATTTCTTCCACTATTCATTACTTCCATGCCTCTTTTGTTGATGCTGTTGAGTGAGGAATTATATCGGAAGGGTCGGGTTGCACGCCACAACACTAACAAATATAAATTTGAAAGGGTCGGGTTGCACGCCGCAGTACTAACCAATATGTAATCGAAGGGCCGGGTTGCACGCCGCAACAGAGTATGGATCAAATATATTGTTTTTATGTATGTAGGGCTTTCCTGTGTTTTCCTTATCATTTGTTATTGTACGGTTTCATTTCTTGCCCGATAATTTCTATATTTAAAATGTCGTACCCCACAGCATGAACCCCTCCCTCTTAGTTGTTTAAATTCGTGTATTTCCTGTTATTGCACGTATATCTGTACAGGTTAATTGTGATAGGTCCTATCTAGCCTGAGATTTCTTTTCAAGATGTGACCAATGTGTCCAGGCGGGTTGAGTTGGTTCTAGCTCAGGGGAGCTGTCAAGGGTCTGACAAGAGGCCTCGTCATTCTGGTAGGTTCGGTGGTGCCTCGTCTAGATGTAGGGATTCTCTTGGTAGGGGCTATCCTCCCAAGCCGTTTCATTCAGCACTTCAGGTTTTTCATGGTGCTCCAAGTGGTTGTGGTTCTCATATGTAGTATTCAGATCAACTATTTTATAGTGCATCACCAGCGCTTATTAGTGCACCTCCGCTCTAGAGTTTTCAAGGTGGTTACTCAGGCCATCAGGGTCTGTTTCAGGGCCAGCAGTCCCAACAGTCGAGGACTTGTTATGCTTGTGGCGATCCGAGGAACATTGCTAGATTTTTCCCTCGAGCATCGAGCAGTTCTCAACATTAGGGTTCTCGTGCCATGGTCCAAGCACCGGGTGTTCCACCGCCCACATAGCCTACTATGGCTAGGGGTCAGACAGCTAGAGGTGGAGGTAGATGTGTTAGAGGTGGAGGTCATGTCACTAGAGGTGGAGGTCAACCTGATGTTATGCTTTCCCAGCAAGGCCTGAGGCTGAGGCATCCGATATTGTTATCACATGTACGGTTTTAGTTTAGAATAGAGATGTATCATTTCTATTTTGATCCATGGTCTACATACTCCTATGTGTCTTCTTATTTTTCCCCATATTTAGTTGTGCCTTGTGATTCTTTGAGTGATCTCATATATGTGTTTATGCCGATGGGTGAATCTATTATTGTAGACCATGTCTATCGTTCGTGCATGGTTGTTATTGGGAATCTTGAGGCTAGTGTAGACGTCATACTCCTCGATATGGTTGATTTTGATGTTATTTTGGGTATGGATTGGTTGTCACCTTACTACGCTATTTTGTACTATCATGCTAAGGTCTTGACATTAGCCTTGCCGGGTTAGCCTCGATTAAAGTGGATAGGTACTCCTAGTCATTCTGTCAGTAGGGTTATTTCTTATATGAAGGCTCGGCATACGGTTAAGAAGGGGCGTTTGTCTTACTTGGCATATGCTCGTGATTCTAGTGCTAAGGTTCCCTCTATGGATTTCGTTCCAGTTGTTCGAGAGTTTCCAGAGGTTTTTCCTGCAGGCCTATCGGGGATGTTACCTGACAAGGATATCGACATTTATGTTGATTTGGCTCCGGGCATCTAGCCCATTTCTATTCCAGCATATCATATGGCCCCGCCAGAGTTGAAAGAATTGAAGGAGAATTTTCAACACTTGCTTGATACTGGCTTTATCAGACCTAGTGTCTCACCCTGGGGTGCGCCGGTGTTGTTTGTTAGGAAGAAGGATGGGTCGATGAGAATATGTATAAATTATCGACAGTTGAACAAGGTCACCATCAAGCACAAGTATCCATTACCAAGGATTGATGGTTTGTTTGATCAGCTTCAGTGTGCCAAAGTATTTTCGAAGATTGATTTGAGATCGGGCTACCATTAGTTGAGGATTAGGGCATCTAATGTCCCTAAGACATCTTTTCACACTTGGTATGGGCATTATGAGTTTCTAGTGATGTCATTTGGGTTGACATATGCCCCAACAATGTTCATGGATTTGATGAACTGAATGTTCATGCCGTATCTCAATTCCTTTGTAATTGTCTTCATTGATGATATTTTGATATACTCTTGCAATCGAAAGGAGCATGAGCAGCATCTTCGATTCCTTCATTAGACTTTGAGAGACAGTCAGTTTTATGCTAAGTTTTAGAAGTATGAGTTTTGGTTGAGTTCAGTTCCCTTTTGGGCCACGTTGTATCAGCAGAGGGTATTTAGATGGATCCGAAGAAGATAGAGGCAGTCAGAGACTAGCCTAGACCCACATCAGCTACACAAATCTAGAGTTTCTTAGGTTTCTAGGGTTATTACCATCGGTTCGTGGAGGGGTTTTCATTTATAGCAGCCCCGATGACCAGGTTGACCCAAAAGGGTGCCCAGTTCAGGTGGTCAGACGAGTGTGAGGCGAGCTTCCAAAAGCTTAAGACGACTTTGACTACGACATCAATTTTGTTTTTTTCCTATAGGTTCAGGGCCATATACAGTGTATTGTGAGGCATCTCGTATTGGACTTGGTGCAGTGTTGATGCAGGATGGCAAAGTTATTGCTTATGCTTCGCGACAGTTGAAGGTTCATGAAAAGAATTATACATTTCATGATTTGAGCTAGCAGCCATTGTTCACGCACTGAAGATTTGGAGGCATTATTTATATGGCGTGTCATGTGAGGTGTTCACGGATCACAGGAGTCTACAGTATTTGTTCAAGCAGAAGGAGCTAAACTTGAGGCAGAAGAGGTGGTTGGAGCTGTTGAAAGACTATGATATCACCATCTTGTATCATCCGGAAAAGGCCAACGTGGTGGTCGATACTTTGATTAGGAAGTCGGCTAGTATGGGTAGCCTTGCATATATTCCAATAAGTGAGAGATCGATTGCTTTGGATGTTCAGTCTTTAGCCAATCAGCTAGTGAGGTTGGATGTTTATGATCCGAGCTGTGTTTTAGCTTGTACAGTCACTTGGTCTTCATTATTTGAGCGTATAAGGGATTGATAGTATGATGATCCTCATTTTCTAGTCCATAGGGACATAGTGCAACACTGTGGTGCCAAGCAGGTTACAGGTGGAGATGATGGAGTTTTGAGGATGCAGAGTCGAGTTTGTGTGCCTAATACGGATGGACTTCGTGAGTTGATTCTAGAGGAGGCCATAGTTCCCGGTATTCTATTCATCCGGGCACCACTAAGATGTATCAATATTTGTGGTAACATTATTGGTAGAGGAGGATGAAGAAGGATATTGTTGCACATGTAGCTTGGTGTTTGAATTGTCAGTGGGTAAAGTGCGAGCATTAGAGACATGGCAGTTTGTTTTAGAAGATTGAGATCCCTAAGTGGAAGTGGGAGCGTATCACTATGGACTTCATTGTTAGACTCCCACTGACTCAGAGGAAGTTCGATACGGTATGGGTTATTGTTGATAGGCTGACTAAGTTAGTGCATTTCATTCATGTGGCAGTTTCCTATTATTTAGAGTTGTTAGCTGAAATCTATATTTGGGAGATCGTTCGTCTATATGGTGTGCCCGTGTTTATCATTTTTGATCGGGGAACGCAGTTTACCTCGCATTTCTGGAGGGCAATTCAACGTGAGTTGGGTACACGAGTCGAGTTGAGCACATCATTTCATCCTCAGATAGACGGATAGTCCGAGTGTACTATTCAAATTTTAGAGGACATGCTCCGTGCCTGTGTTATTGACTTTGAGGTTCTTGGGATCAGTTATTTCCATTACCAAAGTTTGCCTACAACAACAGCTATCAGTCGAGCATCCAGATAGCTCCCTATTAGGCATTATATGGTAGACAGTGTCGATCGCCAGTTGGATGGTTTGAGTCAGGGGAGGCTCAGTTGTTGGGTACAAATTTACTACAGAATGCCTTGGACAAGATTAAGATCATTCAGGATTGGCTTCGTACAGCTCAATCCAGGCAAAAGAGTTATGCCGATTGTAAGGTTCGTGATGTGGCATTTATGATCAGAGAGCGAGTATTGCTTCAGATGTCATCCATGAAGGGCGTGATGAGAATTGGGAAAAAGGGCAAGCTAAGCCCTATGTTCGTCGGTCCTTTTGAGATCCTTGATCGAGTGGGAGAGGTGGCTTACAGACTTGCATTGTTGTCGAGTTTATCAGCTGTGCATCCAATGTTTCATGTGTCCATGCTTCGGAAGTATCAGGATGATCCATCTCATGTTTACACTTCATTACTATCCAATTGGACAAGGATTTGACCTATGAGGAGGAGCCAGTAGCTATACTCGACCAGCAGGTTTTTTAGTTGAGATCAAAGAATTTCCCTTCGGTTCGTGTGTAGTGGAGAGGTCAGCTTGTTGAGGAAGCTACCTGGGAGTCCGAGTCCGATATGCAGAGCCGATATCCCCACCTTTTTACCGACTCAGGTACTTTTCTATGTCCGTTTGAGGACGAATGTTTGTTTTAGAGGTGGATATTGTGCTGACCCAAAGGGTCATCTTATGATTTAAGACATCATACTGGGCTCATTAGCCTTAGAAACATCTAATTTTTTTCACCTCAATTTGCATACGCAATCCGGGCGCGAATCCGGAAAGCTTTTATGTGGAGATAAATTAATTAATAATTTTTGAGAGTAATATTTGATTTTAAGTTGACTTTGGTCAACATTAGTGAATAGACCCAGACCCGCATTCTGACGGTCCCGGGAGGTCTGAAGTAAAAAAAAAATGGGACTTGGGCATATGCCCGAAACTGAACTCCGAGGTCCCTAGCCTTAGAAATAAATTCTTGAAGAAAATTGTTATGCTAGATTTTTAAGGAACTAGAGAAATGAATTAATGTTTGAACTCGTTAGTACCAGACCCGTATTTTTGGTTCCGGGGCCCGGTATATGTTTGTTATAATATTTAAGTACCATTTGTAAAACTTGGTGGAAATCGGAGTTCATTTGACGTGATTCAGACGTTTGTTTGAGAAAATAGTGAATTTGAAACGTTCTTGAGAAAACCATGAGTTTTGAGGTTAAATTCGTAGTTTTAGGTGTTATTTTTGTAAGTTGATCACATGAGCAAGTCCATATAATATTTTTAGACTTGTGTGCATATTTGATACTTAGAAAAATACCTGGACCTAAGAAGTTGCAAAATTGCAAGTCTCTGAACCAAGTTTCGCGGCAACGCTGGAAATTCCGCTAACAGCGGTGGGCAGGGACCAGGTTCCTCTACAACGCACATTTTTCCACTAATAGTGATGGGCAGGGACCAGATTCCGTTGAATCGCCCATTTTTCTGCTGATAGCAGTGGCAGGGACCTGAGGAGTACATATATATACAGGACTTTTCATTATTTTACTACTTTTAAAAAATAAGGCAATTTTTCAAAGACCCAAATTTCTCCAAATCATAGGTAAGTGATTTCTAACTCATCTTCTTCAATCTAATTCATCTTTTTACATGATTTCACTTTAAAATCTAGGATTTTTCATGGGAAAGTAGGTGTTCTTGAGCAGAAATTAGGATTTTCGAGTTTTGAGGATTTGGACCTCAAATTGAGGTCGGATTTCAAAATCAATTGCATATTTGAGTTTGTGGGTGAATGGGTAATCGGGTTTTTGTTCGAACTTTGAGTTTTGACCAAACGGGCCCGTGGTTAGATTTTGACCTTTTTTGGGGAAAACAGTGGGAAATCTTTGAATTGGTTTATTTAGCATTTATTCATGTTATTAAGTAAATTATGACTAGATACAAGCGGATTGGAAGTGAAACCGAGAGGTAAAGCGGTAATTGAGGCTTGATTTTGTCTGTGAAATTGAGAAAAATGTTTGGTCTAACCTTAGCATGAGGGAATAGATGTTGTGGTTTTATTTGCTACGTGTTAATGTTGAGTACGACGTATAGGTGTGGTGACGAGTATATATGCGTTGGCATAGAGCATGCAAGTGAATCTCATATGACCGCTATGTCTTTCATCACTTACTGTTCATGCCTAAGAAGATGTTTCTCTATGTTGAGAAAGTCTTATGATATTGATGAGTATTTTATCATTGTTGAGTATTGACTCAAGTTGAGAATTACTTCATGAATTTGATTATTGAAACGAGATTGGTTATAATTGATTCCCTTGCCGGAATGTTATCATTTCTATTGTTGATTCCCTTGCCGGGATGTATTGTTTCTATTGTTTAGGTGAAGAAGAGTGTAAAGTACGAAGGGTGATGCCGTGCATGATATTGTGAGTGAGTATTAATGCACGAAGGATGATTCTGTGCGATATTGTGAGTGTTAATGCACGAAGGGTGATGTTGTGCCGATATTGTGAGTGTTAATGCACGAAGGGTGATGTCGTGCCGATATTGTGAGATTTAATGTACGAAGGGTAATGTCGTGCCATGATTATCAGAGTTAATACGCAAAGGGTGATGTCGTACTGTTTCTGATGTTTATTATGGCGAGAATGAGAGTAAAGGCACGAAGGGTGATGTCGTACACGTGTTACTATTTCATTATTCCTGTTGATACAAATATGGTGTTCATTATGCTTCTCTATTGAATTACTGTTAGAAGTTGATATCCCCCGCATCATGTCCCCCTTCTCATCTTTATCAGTAATGTCCTGTTATTATAGTTCTGGTCGTATATGATCTAACTGCACAGATTTATATGATTGTCGTATCATAGCCTCGTCACTACTTCGCTGAGGTTAGGCTCGACACTTACCAGTACAGGGGTCGGTTTTACTGATACTGCACTCTGCACTTTTTGTGTAGATTTTGGTGCCGGACTTTGTGAGAAGCTTGACGTAGCTGCGTTCAATTTAGGGAGACCAAGGTAGATCTACCGGCGTTCACAGAGCCTGAAGTCCCCTTTTCCCCGCTTTAATTTTCTGCTCTCTCTTCTATTTCAAGGACAATTTTATTTCTTTCAAACTTATATTTGTAGTAAATCATAGTCGTTCGTGGATTATGACACCAGATCTATGGGGTAGTTATGTACTTGAGATGTGGCATTGTTACTTCACTTCCGCACTTCTTAATTATTTTTTTTAATTAATATATGTCCCTGTTTAGTTAATTATAATGGTAGTAAAAATTATAATTGTTGGCTTGCCTAGCTTTCACGAGTAGGCTCCATCACAATTCCTAAAAGTGAAAAATCGAGGTCATGACAATCAACCCTGATCCCGATTAGGTAATTCATTTCAAAATTTGGCTTCAATTTGAGATCTAAATCTCAATATTATAAAATCCTAATTGCTACCACAAAATTCAGAGATTTGATATTAAAAATTCATGAAATGTAATGAGGAATTGAAAGAAAATGAATTAGAGTTGCTTACCAATGATTTTGGAAAGAAAAAGGCCTTCAAAAATAGCCTTTAGAGTATCTCGGGTTGAGAAATGGTGTAAACCGAGCTAAATCTAATTTTACCCTATTTTACCCCGACAAATACCCGAGACTCACCCAAGCCCCTCGGGATACAAACTAAACATGCACAAAAGTGTAATAACATTAGTCAAGCTTGATCGTTATCTCAAATCATCAAAATAACATCAAATTACAAGAATTGATCTTCAAAACTCAAGAATTTTCAACTTAAACTCATTTTACACATCCCCGTCTCTTTGGCCATCTGCAATAGGATAGGCTGAGCGAGTCCCTTAATTAACCTCCTCACTCTCTCTCTCTCTCTCTCTTAGTGGGAAGTATACGAAGAGCATGACGAGCCAAATTAATAAACCTTGTCTCATACTGCGTGATAGTCATAGAACCTTGCTGGAGGCACTCAAACTACCTTGATAATCCTCTCTCCTGGTGATAGGGAGAAACTTCTCCAGAAATAGCTGACAGAACTGATCCTAAGTCAGATCTGGTGACCCAGTTGGTCTAGCCAAACAATAATCTCTCCACCACTTCTTGGCAGAACCTGATAGACGAAAAATAGCAAAGTTGACCCCATTGGTCTCCACTACCTTATGTTTCGCAGAACCTCATGACAGCTGTCCAAGTAATCTTGGGGATCCTCTAAAGATGTACCACCATAGATGGTAGTAAAAAGCTTGGTGAACCTATCCAGCCTCCATAAGGCATCAGCAGACATAGCTGACCCATCACCGGTCTGTGCCATAACACCCGGCAGAACTACCCCAACTTGCTGAGCTGCTGGAGTCTGAAACTAGGGAGCTATTTGCTCCGAAGTGCGAGTAGCAAGAGTCTGGGCTCCTCCTTCATCCTGAGAGATAGTTGGTGCTACAGGGAATATGCTTGCCTGAGTGACACTCTCTATAAGGCCTACTAGACAAACCAGACCATCCTGGAGTACCTGGGTGGCGATGAACCCTTCTGGAACCTGAGTTGGCCCAACTGGAACTGTCTAGGCCGGAATCTCGTCCTTAAACTCTACCTGAGGCTCCGCAGCTGGTGATGCTGCTCGAGCTCTGGGTTGAGTCCTGCCTCTGTCTCAGCCTCTGCCCCTCGTAGGAGCTACCACTGGGCTCGGTCTACTGGTCAACTGATGAAGCGGTACGTGTTCTTACCATCTGCGGAAGAACAAAGTGGAATTTCAATTAGCATTGAGAAATCAAATCGCACGATAGGAAAGAACATATGTGAAGTTTTTGCTAATTTTGTAGCCTCTGAGGGATAGGCACACACATCTCCGCACTGTTCCCCCAAACTCTACCTAGCTTGTTTGTGAATTGTGAGACCTAAGCAACCTAGAGCTCTGATACCAACTTGTCAGACCCAGATTTTTCACCTTCGGGAATCGCGATAGCGCCTACTCGTGAAATCTAGGAGAGCCTATAGTTACAATATTTACTACCATTATAATTAACCAAATAGGGACACATATTAATTAAAACAAAATAATTAAGAAGTGCGGAAATGAAGTAGCAGTGCCACAACTCAACTACATAACTAACCCATAGATATGGTGTTACAATCCACGAACGACTAAGATTTACTACAAATATGAGCCTAAAAAAAGAACAATTATTCACGAAATAGAAGAGAGAGTAGAAAACTAAAGCGGGGAAAGGGGGACTTCAGGCTCTGCGAACGCCAGTAGATCTACCTTGGTCTCCCTGTACTGAAGGCACCTACCTCAAGCTACTCACAAGATCCAACACCAATATCAGCATAAAAATACAGAGTGCAGTATCAGTACAACCGAGCCCATGTACTAGTAAGAGTCGAGCCTAACCTTGGCGAAGTAGTGACGAGGCTAGGACACAATGACCATATAAACCCGTGCAGTTAGATCATATGCGAGCAGAACTATAATAACAGGAAATAACAGATAAAGATAGGAAAGGGAACATGTTATGAGGAATATTAACTTCTAACAGTAATTCAATAGAGAAGCATAATGAATACCATATTTATATCAACAGGAATAATGAAACAGTAACACGTGCATGGCATCACCCTTCGTGTTTTTGCTCTCGTTCTCACCATAATAAACATCAGAAACTATACGGAATCACCCTTCTCTCATAATCATGGCACGACACACCCTTCATGCATTAACTCGCACAATATCATCATGACATCACCCTTCGTGCATTAACTCACAATATCAGCACGACATCACCCTTCGTGCATTAAAACTCACAATATCAGCACGTCATCATCCTTCGTGCATTAACACTCACTCACAATATCATGCACGACTCACCCTTCGTATTTTACACTCTTCCTCACCCAAACAATCGAAACAATACATCCCGACAAGGGAATCATCAGCAGAAACAATAACATCCCGGTAAAGGAATCATATATAACCAATCTCGTTTCAACTATTAAATTCACGAAGTAATTTTCAACTTGAGACGATACTCAACAACAATCAAATACTCATCAGTATCGTAGGACTTGCTCAACATAGAGAAACATCTTTTTAAGCATGAACAGTACGTGATAAAAGACATAGCAATCATAATATGAGATTCACTTGCATGCTCGATGCCTACATATAGATACCCGTTACCACACCTATACGTCGTACTAAACACTAACACGTAGCAAATAAGAGCACAACACCTATTCCCTCAAGCTAAGGTTAGACCAAACACCTATCTCATTTCCACGTACAAAATCAAGCCTCAATTTCTGCTTTACCTTTGGGTTCTACTTCCAATCCACTTGTATCTAGTCATAATTTACTTAATAACATCAATAAATGGTAAATAAACCAATTCTAAAGCATGAATATAGATTTTCCAATGTTTTTCCCAAAAAGGTCTAAAACCAACCCCTGGCCCGCTTGATCAAAACTCAAAGTTTGAACCAAAATCTGATTACCATTCACCCACGAGCTCAAATATGCAATTGGTTTTGAAATCCGACCTCAATTTGAGGTCCAAATCCCAAAATTCAAAAATCCTAATTTCTACCCAAGAACACCCAATTTCCCATGAAAAATCCTAGATTTTGAAATGAAATCATGTAAAAAGATGAATGATATTGAAGAAGATGAGTTAGAAATCACTTAACTATGATTTGGAGAAGTTTGGGTCTTTGAAAAATCGCCTAGGGATATTTTGGGGTTTTATTATATTTGAAAAGTAGTAAAATAGTGAAAAGTCTTGTATATATATGTACGCCTCAGGTCCCTGCTACCACTATCAGTGGAAAAATGGGTGTTGCAGTGGAACCTGGTCCTTGCCCATCGTATCAACGGAAAAATGGGCGTTGTAGAGGAACCTTGTCCCTTCCTACCACTGTCAGCGGAATTTCCAGCGTTGTCGCGAAACCTGGTTCAGAGATGTGCGATTCTGGAACTTCTCAGGTCCAGGTAGTTTTCTAAGTATCAAAACACTCCGTGGCCTACTTGAAACTCACCCGAGCCCTCGAGGCTCCAAACAAACATGCACGTAAGAACACTTCAAATTTACTATTTTCTCAATCACACATCTGAATCACTTCAAATGAACTACGATTTCCAACAAATTTCACAGATAGTACTTAAACATTATAAAAAACCTGTACCGAGCTTTGGAACCAAAAATATGGGCCCCATACTAATGAGTTAATTAATTTCTTTAGTTCCTTAAAAATCTTGCATAACAATTTTCTTCAAAAATTGATTTCTAAGGCTAAGGACCTCGGAGTTCAATTTCAAACATACGCCCCAAGTCCCATATTTTATTACGGACCTCTCAAAACCGTTAGAACGTAGGTCTAGGTCCGTTCACTCAAAACATTAACCAAAGTCAACTAAAAATCAAATATTAGTCTAAAAAATTATTAATTCATATATTTCCACATAAAAACTTTCTAAATTTGCGCCCGGACTGCGTACGCAAATCTACGTGAACAAAATTATATGTTTCTAAGGCTAATGAGCCCGGAATGATGTCTTAAATCATAAGATGACCGTTAGGGTCATTCATATTAACTTTTATTGACTTTCTATAAAATGATTAAAATTAAATATTTTTCATTCGTGGGTAGTTTCTAAAGCTTATTTTAAATTTATTGATTGATAATTGGATAGATTTTTTTGGTTTAGAGGCTTGTTCAAAAGGCAAGGTTGTGGTGGATTGATTGATTTGGTTGCGGAGTGAGGTAAGTGCCGTGTTTAAATTTTACTTGAGGGAATTAGGACTAGTTGATCTATTTGCTATGTGAATTACGTGTGGGGAAGAAGTATATGCAAGGTGATGAGTATATATACATCGTGATGTGTTAAATTTTGCTGGTGGAAATTAAGTTATTGTATCATTTCTTTCACCATGCTTTATTTATGTTGTTATTCTTGATTATTCGCCTTTTTGATATTGATTAATTTGAAGTTTTTGGAATATCGGAAGTGGAATTTTTTTATCATGACACAACAATTGAAGTTGAAATTGGTTTCTAACCTTTCTTGATACTTTGGGTTATTGATGTTACTTGGTGAAGACCAGTGAAAAGCGCGAAGGGTGTTTCCGAGACATACTTTCATATTGTTATCATTGAATGAGTAATTGTGAGGATTAAAGCATGAAGGATAGTGTCGTGCCATTTTATTTATCATGTCATTATTATATGTTGAGGATGTGAGTAAAAGCACGAAGGGTAATGTCGTGCCATTATATTTATGATATTACGCAGTGAGGATGAGAGTAAAGGTATGAAGGGAGGTGTCGTGCCATTGATGATTTCATTGCTTTACTTGGTTCTCAGTTTTGTCAATTATTTGGTTGCTTTGTTCTTTATTTCGGAAAGGGGCTAATCAGCGATTTGCTCTTATGAAAAGTGGGGATTTTTACTGCTTATTAGCATCTTTTAGCATTTGTTTTAGTCATAAAAGCATTGAATTATGGTCACGAAAATAATGAAAATATGCAAAATTGCAGGAATGATGGAAAAAGATCTCCCGAGATGTAATCTGACTCATGTTTGAGTTAGTAGCTTCTTTGTTTGATTTAGTAGCTTTTTTAATGTTTTATTATATAATAAGCCTTTGGCTTTCTTAATGCCACGGTTCTATCCAAAGGTAGTTGTTGTGTGAACCGGGTGACTCGTCCCAAGGATGGATGGCGTGACAACCTTCTTAAGGGAATAAGTCTGTTTTTGGTATTTAGGTAACAATAGTAGTGGTAGTTAATAATAAGACCTAATTAAGTCATGCTAGAAGAGTTAAACATGCTTAAATTGCTTCCAGCACACTTAACTACATTCTTGTGGTTAGAAACAAGGTTTTAGAAATGAATAGCTCTAGTTAGTGACTTTGTGACTCTTGTGTTGACTTTGGCAATCATCGAGTGGTTTAATTGCACCATGGTGATTTTTAAACTTTAATGTGGTCGTTGCAAGACCTCGACCCTATCCTCTTCAACAATCTGGTTGTGTGAGGGGTGAGATGAATTGTTGCCATCCAAGTATCCATGTGAAGGATTTAGAAATTTCCCCGAATATGTTTCAAGGCGAAATCCCAAGTTTTGATTGGTTTGAAAAGTGATTGTAGGCCCACCTTGGCCCATTTGAGTTTTATGTTGTCAACCAATGTTATTATCCCTCAAACCCTTTGATCCTCGAACCTTTCTCATTTGATAACCATATTACAAGCCTTTACCCATTTTGTCGTGGCCTTCTCTTGGCACCCGGACCTTTTTTAACACTCTTGTGAAACAAATGGATAAAAACATAATTTTGGAGAAGAGACGAGGAGCTTGAAAAAGGTATCAAGGCACAAAAAGAGAAAAGAAAGGAAGAGAAGGAAAGGCAACAAAAGAAAAGAAAAATGCAAAAAAGTGAATAAGTAGAAGAGTTGAAGGAATTCAAAGAGAGGTAATGATCCTAAACATGGAGAAATCAAAGAGAGAGAAAATGAATGTAATTATCAAGAAAGAGTGATGTCTCTCTAGTCCCCCATGGAAAAGAAAATGCCTCAAAGAATTGGCAAAATATGAGCCTTGAAATGAAAAATAGAGTGCTTAAGGAAAGGTGTAACCACTCACCCATATTATATCCAACCTTAATCGAAAAGCCTTCATTACATCCCAAGAGAAGTCCTACTTGAATACAAGCTGAGTGAGCTCGCATTAGTGGCGATCTACATGAGGGGCAAGCCTTTGCTACTTAAAGCCATACTTTTGACAATCTCTCTCGAGAGATGAGTGAATCTTTCATAAATCTTTGGATTGAGTGCAAAATTTCTTAAGTGAGCCAGGAAAATGGAAAGTAGAGGAGGATGAGTATGGAGTTCACCATGACCTATATGATAGAGCAAGAGTCCTTGATGAATAAAGTTAATTCTTGAAGCTCAAATGTCACAGTAGAACTATATGTGTGTGAATGTTTAACTTGTTGTCTTGTTGATAATACATGAGTAGTGTGGGTAATTTTTGGTCTCGACTGATATGTGGATGGCTCACCTTGGACTCGTTGAAATGATCCTTAACTTTTGGAGGTGGGAACTAATTTATTTGCTTGAGGACAAGTAAAGACTTATGTTTAGGGGAGTTGATCAGTGGGTATTTTGACTGTGTATTAGCGCCTTTTAGCTTTTGTTTTAGTCCTAAAAGCATTGAATTGTGTTCCCAAAATAAATAAAATTGTGCAAAATTGCAGGAATGATGGAATTTGATCTCTCGAGATGAAATCCGACCCAAAAAGAAGTATTTTGAAGCACAAGACAATAAAGGGCGCATAAGCACAAATGTGCGGTCCGCAGAAGAAATTGCGGACATCAGAATTCAATCTGCAGTCGCAAACCAAGAGGAAGATTTTAGTAAAAATTTGCGCAAAGTGCTGAGCGCACATAAATTGTCGGCTGCAAAGCCTGGCTAAAGTCGAAGATCATAGAGTATGCGAAAAGTCCAAATCCAGGAGCCTTGTGAATTGTGGACCGCACAAAAATTGTGCGGCCACATAAGAGTTACCTTGCGATTGCAGTCCAAAAATGTTCGGCTGTAGAATATTTCCTCGCAGTCGCATTTCTAAAATGTGCGGTCGCAGAACTCCACTTCCTGCCAGATGAAGAAATCTGCCGATCGCACATGGAATTGTGCGGCCGTACAACCTCCCGAGGGGAGTTTTTGTTCGAAATTTTTAGCCTTATATAAATAGACAAGTTTCACAAAATTAGGTCAAATTTTTGAACATTTGAAGTTGCTGTAGCCGTATTTCTTTACTACTTTATAAAGTTTTGCAATATTTTGGTGTTTAACATTAGATCTCTTTATTTTAATCTTCCACTATGAGTTTAATTAATTTTTCTTCTCTATTTTCTGTAATTTCTATTATGAGTAGCTAGACTTCTACTAGGGTTGTAACCCAATATGGGTGATTAATTTAGTGCTTGTTTATGATTGGGTATTTATTATTTAGCTTAGCTCATGCTTCAATTGTAGAACTAATGGTTGCAAACATTGTTTCATAACTATTTAACTTAATCTCTACTTGAAAAAAAAGGACCTAGTCTAGGATAACTTAGCGAACAAGGAATTGGGTCAATTGAGAAATAGATTAACCCAATTAAAGGGTTCAACCTAGATATAGTAATAACCTGACTTTAGCTCTTATCAACTATTTTGGTAGATACCCATTTGGTCTTGAGAAAGTCAAATTGGGAAAAACCACTATCTGACCGAGAGGTATTGAGTGGGTAATGTAGGGTTGTGAGCTATAATACACTCTGATCAACAACACAAGAATTAACGTCTTTATTAGGAAAATACCCAGGTTATGGTCACAACCCTAGGCCTTTAATTCAATTTGAAAAACCTCAAAAACATTTATCTCTAGTCTAGACTGCACTTCCATAACAAAATTTTGTTTTTTAACAATAGAAATAGAAAACAATATCTTGTTATGGAAGTGCAGTCTAGATAGCCCATTTGATTGCTTTTAATATATACCCCTAACTCCCAGTGGATTTAACCCCGACTCCTATTTGGGTATTTATTATTGCATACGACCGTTTCATATATCTATTAAGGTGTGCATTTGGACGTGATCTACTTACTGTTCTTATCATGTCCCTATTTTACATGTTCATTCCCCATTATTACTTTAACTGTTCTACCTGTTAGTTCTGTTGCTTTATGTATATATCTGCATAGAGTTTTAGCAGGTGTTTTGTCATAGCCTTATCACTACCTCGTCGCGATTAGGCTCGAACCTTACAAAGTAATTGAGTCGGTTGTACTCATGCTATACTTCTATACTTTTTGTGCAGATTATGGAGTTAGTCCTAGTTGCATTTAGCGGAGTTACTGCCCTGACCCCATCTGCATTTGGAGACTTGAGGTAGATTTATATGGCGATCGCAGTCCCTGAAGTCCCCTTCCTTATCTAGTTATATTGTTTATTCTATTTCAAACATTTGTAACTCCTTCAGACATTGATTCTAGCACTTTTTAGTATGCTTATGTATTTGTGACACCATATTCCTGATTTTGGCAAGTCCATGTTGGAACTATTAGGTTTACTCTTTTGAAATTCTACAACTGAACTCTTTTTATACTGTTTTCAATTGTCTAAATATAATTAGTAGTGTACTAATACTAGTTTACCTAACAAGTGAATGTTATGGAACATCACGACCTTGCAGAATTAGGGAGTGCGGGTCATGACACCAATAAATACCAACTTGGCTGTAATTCTCTCGCAATATATACTTGTGTACGTTCAAGGAATGGAATTAAGCAAAACTCGCACCCTTAAAACATTCTCGTATTTGTCTGAATGAATAAAATCATTATTAAATTTTTCCCACACTTAAAATCAACTAAGGATTTTGAATACGAATAATTATGCCCAGATGAACAGGAGACGTCCTCTTCAGAAGAACCATAAACATACGGGCCCTATCTTATAAAGTCATCCAACCGGATGCCTTGTTTCCAAGTTGTAAAGTTAACCGGATGCATTAAAATTCAAACTCTACCAACACCAGAAGTAGAAAATTTATGGTCTTTAACATTCCCAGTCTCTGAGGCTGTGAGATTATAAGTGTTTCAAGTACAACTAAAAACCCAAGGTCCAAAACTCAAAAAACGTTTTGGGCACAACTAAAAATCGAAGAGTCATAACTCAAAGAAATATTTCGGGTACAACTAAAAATTCAAGAGTCAAAATTACAAACATTAAAAGTTTCGAGTGCTGAGATCAAACTTTGTTTGGTAGTGGTACTTTTTAGCACGAATCGATAATTGATGATAGAAAAATAAGTGGCGGAGTTGTCATTTGAGTCCTTAAGTTCTGCATTCTTTTTTCCTTCGTCCGGTTTTTGTCTCGATTAGGATTTTTCGGTAAAGTTTTGTCATGACTCAAAATTCAACTGATCGTGATGGCATCTAACTCAACCCGCTAGGTAAGACAACTGATAGTCCACATATTCCAAACGGGATAAATGGGTAATAAATTATAAAATAACTCAACTTTTATACAATTTTTCAAGGACTGGTAGTACAAGTCACGAGCTTCTAACACTTAGAATTTACAAAGGTAGTACGAAATAAATACACTATCTGTTCAAAATATACATAAACAAATCTATAAATCTAAAGCTACCAATAATAAGAGGCAACTATAACCGAAACATAGGTACATCTTCAATGTCTGCTCTCGCCATACACACCAACATCAACTTCAGAATCTTCACGCAAGATGCAAAAGTATAGTATGAGTACAACCGATCCCATGTACTCAATAAGTAACAAACCTAACCTTAGGTTAAAAGCTGTGACAAGCTCGAAAAACAGATAGAATCCAACACCAATAGCCAAAAATAACTCGTAACAATATAATAAAAGTAGTACAAGCAATAATTCAAAAAATATTATGATCATCTCATTCACAGTTACAAAACAATAGACATGCTTTTCAGGTATAATTGTAAAAATCAAATCTTTCAACGAAATACCAAAATATGAGGGTATATCAGAAAACTGTGATTTTTCCCAAACTTTCAACAACAGATAAGATATTTCATTATCAGATAACTTAAGGAACGTACATCTCTATACTTACATGTCAATATGCATATCAAGTCATCAATTATGCATGAGGAAAATGCATGGGAAAATGCATCTCTATGCCTACATGTCAAGTATGCAAATCAAATGAATGATTTCACAATGATATTCCTAGGTACTTTCACCCTCAATCATACTCAAGTTGTTTGTCTCAAATGACTGCTTTATCACATACACACACACAATCGCTCAACACTATACGGGTGTATGGCTCATAAGCCCCTCACCAAAGCATATGTATATATATCACTATGCATGCATTCACTACTAGTATGTCAAGCTCGGAGGAGCGGATCCTTCCCAGACGCTAATCAAAAATCCTGTAAGGCCTGCTGCGGCGTGAAGCCCGATCCATAATAATAGACAAGCCAATTAAGGCCTGTTACGGCGTACAACCCGATTTATAATAGTAATAATAGTAGTAATAAAGCCACTATGACATGTTGCGGTGTGCAGACCGATCTACAATAACACTCACAACGCAGCTCCCAGGCCCACCTTAGCCATCAATCTCTCAAGTCTCAAGGGCTCACAATCTCGTACCGCTCAGTCCAAACAATGATAACATGTGATGTAACGATGAATGATGAACAGAAACTGAGATATGATATGAAAATAAAGAATCATGACTGAGTATATACTTACAATTAGAGCAGATAACTCGAAACAACAGAAATAGCCTTATTAGGTCTCAACCGAATAAGCGCATCACCTAAACATAATTTATAGCTTATATAATCAAACAAGTAGGGATAACATGGATGTAACAAGATATAACAACAAAAAAAGTTCGGTCACAGTCTAATAGTCAACTAGAATCATGATTTTTCCGGTGCACACCTACACGCTCGTCACATAGCATGTGCATCACCTCAATACATCTCTTATAACATAGTTCCTAGAGTTAACTACCCTAAATCCAATTTAACTCGAACAAATTAAATTCAATACCGAGCAAGCCAAACAATATTTTAGAAATTCCATACTATGCGTATGGACCTCCGACCGGTTCAAAACAAGCCAAAAGCAACTCCAAAATATCAATTAATGCCAAAGAAAATAAAAACAAATGATAAAGGTTAAATCTTTAATCACAAGCCCAAAGTCAACAAAAAGCCAAATCGGAGCCCACACTTCGGAACTTGATAAGACTTATAAAATCCAACAACTCATTTGAATACGAGTCCAACCTTACTAATTTCACTCAAATCCGACTTCGAATAAATCTGAAATATTCACTTTAAATTTTTTTAGACAAAACCCTTAATTTCTCTTTAAAATTCATAATCTAAATGTCAAAATCAACGATAGATTCATGAAATATAATCAAAATCGAGTCAAAAAGTTACTTACCCTAATCCATGTGGTTAAATTGTCCAAATTCAAAATCCCCAACACAAAGTATGACAAAATACACAAACCCTCGAGTTTATATTGTTCTGCCAAGACCTTTTCGCTTCTGCGACATAACGTACGCTTCTACGGAAACAACTAGAAAGTCTAACCCTCGCACATGAGGAGAAACCTCTGCTTCTGCGACATTGCAGGTGCGACACGAAATGTCCATCTGTGCCCCATCTAGCTTCTGCGCACATAAGCCCGCATATGCGCCCTCATAAATGCGTTGAATCCTACACATCTGCGGACACTTGCTCCAAACTCCACTTTCTGCTTCTGCATTATTCTTGCCGATCTGCGGCTCCGTACCCACGCCCAAGTTCCAGCAGGTGCGGTCACACAGGAACTCAGCCAACACCAACAATAGGAAACATGGTCTGAGTCAATCTGAAACACCCCCGTGCCTCTCGGGACCCCGTCCGAATATACCAACAAGTCCCAAAACAAAATGCGGATCTACTCGAGGCCTTAAATCACCCATAACAACATCAAAACCATGAATCGTACCTCAAATCAACATTAATGAACTTCAACTTCCAAAACTCGTGCCGAACCATATCAAATTAACTCAACGAGTTTAAATTTTGCACACATGCCCAAAATGACATAACGAAGCTATTCAAATTTCCAAAATCACAATCCGAAATCGATATCATCATAGTCAACTCCTGGTCAAATTTATGAATATTCCAATCCGTCAAATTGCCAACTTTCGCCAAATAGTGTCGAAACCTTCTAGAAACATCCAAATGAAAATCCGGCATACACCAAAGTCCAAAATCACCATCCATTCCTAACGGAACCATCAAAACTCTTATTCGGACTCCAATACACAAAACTAAAACTTGGTCAATTCTTTCAACTTAAAGCTTCTAACATGAGATTTATTCTTCCAAATCAAATTTCGAATCACATGAAAATTAAAATCGACGATTCACACAAGTCATAATACATCAAATGAATCTAAACAAGACTTCAAACAGCTGTACAGAATGTAAATGCTCAATACGACATGTTGGGTCATTACATATTTTTATTCAGCCAGTGGCATGGATAGAAAGTATAAAATTTTTTACTTCCCAGTCACATCACAGTGAGTAACCGAAAAGTAAGCAGACTATCTGTAAACGGTAGAAATTGGTCTCAAAAGTTGCCTGAATTAGGAAGCGACATACATCAAGGACGGACAGTCAATTGTAACTCAAGCATGGTGATACCGGATACAAATTTGTAGCCGGATAAGAAGAAATTCAGGATATGACCATTACAGAAACTTTCTAGAAGAGCCCAGGATTCCTCCAACCTTTATTAGGTTTTATTATTCTTTATCACCTTTAATTACATATTATTACAACATTCATATTGTTAATTAAGGGAGCATGATTTGTGGATCACACGCTCCATAGTTTGGTGTAAATAGAGGCTATCATTTTATTGTAAGGGAGGATTAATCATATAGCAAAATATCATACTTATTTTGTTCTGCATTCTATGGTTCTGATTTGAAGTGATCTCAGAAGCTGGTACTCTTCTCTCATTCTGACAAAGTTTAGACGATTGCTATTAAGATTTTCCATTTGTTCTTAGTTCCGGTGGGATCAATCTGAAGCCTAGGCTTCTTCTTTATTCAATTATCTTTATTTTACTTTTTTTATCCTTAGTTATCTTATTAATTAGATTAATTCAATCCATGTATCTATAAATCATGTTAACATATTCAGCTGTACATTTTTTTTAGGGTAAACATTTCTCTCGTGCTAAATGTAATTTACATTTGGACAAAAGAGAAACTGTTGACAAGACAAGTACCAAAGTTTCATGTCAAATCTTTAATCAAAATTTGAATGAAGAAGGTGAAGAAATTAGTAAAAGTATTTGGAGTCTTTGTCCAATAGACAAATTACTGGTTTGCCTAAATCCACTACACATAATGCGTAAAGGACTGTCCAACACTTTCCCATGATTTAGAGAGGAGAACACACACTCTTCAAGGTGTAAAAGTCATGGCTGTAGTTATATTTTGCAAGGTAGAAATAACGTCCAATCAAAATAATGGGTCCTTAAATGAAACATTTTTCAGCATTTTGAAAAAGAAGGTTAATATTGTTTGACAAAAAGGAAGATAAAAAAATTAAAAAGGTTAAGGAAAGAAGTAAAATTTTGCAAAACAAAGTTAACTACATTGGCTAATATTGCGCCATTTCTTAAAACCTTTTGTTATTTACATTTCCTAAAGGTTAAAGAAATTTGATAACAACATAGCATAACAATTTCATCAAACAACTAGAACAAATATGCATGCAAGATACTTTGTGTGTATCGACTGCTTAATACATTACGTAATTTATGTTCTCTCTTATTAAAGTTATACTTACACAAGTTTTAAATTGTTGGACGTGAAATTAAAAAATAAAAAAGGTCAAAACATTTTATTTTAAATTAAAACAGAAGAATGAGGTGATCGGACATGAAGTTGGCAGCAAATGCGCACTATAAAGAATGGTGTGTATATTCTGAATCTGTAAAATTTTCAAAAAGTGGCTTAAGACTCAAGTCTTACACTTTCTGATCCCCAAAACGTCAAATTCCATATCTAAGTTTATAAAAAGCGACATCCAACCACATCTATCATCTTAGTCAATTTCTGCGAAAAAAGTTTGAACATTATAATGTAAAAGCCACCTGCTCTACTGTTCCCTGTTGACTTATAGAGATGACAAAAACAATGGAAGAAAAAATAAACTTACAACAAAAAAAAGAAAAAAAGAATTATCATTGGCTTTTTTATTACAAAATGTCATAGTGGAAGACTCTTTAACATCAAATAATTGGAAACTAAATATTGAATACTATAGATTGAATTAATCTAATTAATAAAACAACTAAGGATAAAAAAAGTAAAATAAAGATAATTGAATAAAGAACAAGCCTATGCTTCAGATTGATCCCACCGCAACTAAGAACAAATGGAAAATCTTAACAGCAATCGTCTAAACTTTGTCGGAATGAGAGAAGAATATCAGCCTCTGAGATCACTTCAAATCAGAACCATAGAATGCAGAACAAAATAAGTATGATATTTTGCTAACCTAAGGTTACTTATACAGCTTTTAACCTAAGGCTATGTTTGTTACTTATTGAGTAGAAGCAACCCGATCCCAAAGAGTAATACCATTATTTGTTGCGACGTACAATCCGATCCTACTCAATAATATCAATAATCATTGTGGCGTGCAACCCGATCCCAAGCAATAATAATATAATGAACGTTTACAACAATTACGGCGTAATACGAATAAAATGCAATAAAAGAATTATACAATTAAGGACATAAAGCTGATAAATGTAGCTATCCAATAATACACAAGGTCAATAAGCAAGTAAAGACAGCCGATAAATAAAGATACAGATACATGAAAACAATTAGCAATACCCACATGTTTTACACGACGGCACATATACACTCTTCACCTTGCATATACATCGTTTTTCCACATAATTTCACATAACAAATAGACCAACAAGTCCTAATTCCTTCAAATCAAAATTTGACACGACACTTACCTCACTCCACAGCCAAATTAATCAACCAACCATGGCCTTGCCCTTCGAACAAGCCTCCAAACCAATTGAATCTAGCTAATTATCGATCAAACAATTCAAAATAAGCTTTAGAAACTACCCACGAAGGAAAAAAGTTCATCTTTGATGAAATTGAAAATTTCAACGAATGTCAACCTAGAGGCCACTTGGTCAAAATCCGAGATCCGGATCAACATCCAATTATCTATTAATCCCCGAACCCGATTATGTGATTTATTTCAAAATTCAATCTCAATTTGAGGTCTAAATTTTATAAAATCCTCAAATTGTACCCAAACCCTAAATTCTATCATTGAAATCCTAGATTTGATATTGAAAACTCATGAAAAGTAATGGGAAATTGAAGAAAAAAAAAGTGGATTGGAGTTGCTTACCAATGATTTTGGGATGAAAAGGTTCTTCAAAAATTGCCCTCTGGACTGTTCGAAATTGAGAAATGGTGTAAAATGAGCTAAGTTCTGATTTTTTTCCTTTTTTACCTAGTTGCAGGTATCGCATTTGCACTCTAGTTCGCAATTGCGACGCACGCAAATACGACCATCCCAAAAGAAAACTGTATAACAGTCCCCATGTATAACATTTGTAACATAAAACATTTGCATTTGCGATAAACACAACTTAGTAAAAGCAAACAGTCATCGCATTTGCGAGAACTTTCTAGCCTAGCTTCCAGACGTATTTGCGACTTATCCATCATAAATGCGGATCGCCCACCTCGCATTTGCAACAGGAACTTTGCATTTGCGAAGTTAACAACCCCCACCCAAATGTCGTATTTGCGAGTCCGACTTCGCAAAAGCGGGACGCGTAATTGCGAACATGTCCTCGCAATTGAGAGGCCTACAATTAAACACCAGTAACTGCTGGACACTAGCAGTTCCAAACCATTTCGTAATGCATTCGAAACTTACCCGAGCCCCTCGAACTCGAAACCGAACATGAGCACAAGTGTAATAACATCCTACAAACTTGCTTGTTACATCAAATCATCAAAATAACTTCAAATAACATTAATCAATCATCAAAACTCATGGATTTCAACTTGAAAACTCATTTTATATTTTTTTAAAAACACGTCGAAATGCACTCGGGTCACCCCAGACCCCAACCAAAAATATGTATAAGTCCAAACACATCATACGAGCCCACCAGAATAGTCAAAATACCGATCCGAGGTCCTTTATCAATAATGTTGACCATGGTCAACTCAAGTCTCATTTTAAGCTTAAAATTATTTTTTCTTCAAATTTTTACGTAAAAACTTTTTAGAAAACGACACGGACCATGCACACAAATCAAGAAATATCAAATGTATCTAATAAGAGGTCCTAGAGCACTAAAATAAAGTCTAGTACTCAAAACGACCTATCAGGTCATCACATATTAATAGTTTGGTCACGACTTTTTTTGGATGGCAGAATGGTTTCCGTGCCACCTAAACTTGTACCAAATTGTCAACTCGATATATAAACTTAATTTTTTTTTCAGTTGAACACTTTTACTTGACCAAATGAGTATTAATAAATTACTTTAATTATTGACTATGTTGATATGGCAGTAACTTAGCGATGTGGACAAAGTGTGAGTGAATAATGCGGCTAACACAGTGAATGTTATAATTTTGATTTAAAATGTTAATTAGCAAAATAATATTATGAATGAAAAAGAAAGAAAAAAGACCCTGCCACTTCTCTCCTCCCCCAGTCCCCTACATGCATATCCCTCTTTCTTCCCCGTTCATCTACCTCCCTAGTCCTCCCT
>MU704764.1:52295-64746 GCA_026770625.1 Nicotiana glauca
TTTTTCCTTCATTGTTCTTTTTAGCTCCTCTCACCCCTTTTTCCATATTATTCTCAGTACCACTTTTTAGAAAAGAACTTGTAATATTCCTCACTGAGGTAAAATTATACCAGCTACTAATAGAGTTGATATGCATTCAAAAATTTCACCTATTAATATATTGTGATTTCAGCCTATTTAACATTATGGACGAATGCTAAGCGGACCACAAATGGCTCATATTGCATGTCAAACATATAATGATTATAGATAATAGATGTCGTTATTATCTTGCTTGCATCCTAAAACATAGAGAAAAATGGTGTTTGCATAATTCTAGGTCCATAGTTTAGGAGTTATTAACTTAAGATTATTTTTTTCCTTTTCTTTCACGATTCAAAATTCAACTAGTCATGATGACACCTAACCTACCCGCTAGGTAAGACAATTAATAACAATCCAATTCAATGAGATTTACTGGAAAAAATAAATGATAAAATAACTTAACTTTTATACATTTTCCAAGGACTAGTAATACAAATCATGGGCTTCGAAGATTTAGAGTTTACAAAGCTGGTATGAAATAAATATATCATATGTTTGAAATATACATGAACAGATTAATAACTCTAAAGGTACCAAGAACAAGAGGCAGCTATGACCGGAACACATGTACATCTTGCTCCCGTCATATACAGCAACATCAACATACAACATTTGCACACAAGGTGAAGAAATGTAGTATCTACAACCGACCCCATGTACTAAATAAGTAACAAACCTAACCTTAGGTTGAAAGTAGTGACGAGCTTGGACAATGGTCAGAGTCCAACACCAACAGCCATGAATAACTCGTAACAATACAAATAAGGCAATATAAGTAATAAAACAAAGATATGATGCTCAACTCGTTCATAGTTATGGAATATAGGCATGCTTTTCAGGTATAGCAGTAAAAACCCAGATCTTTCACCGAAATCATCACAACGTGAGTATATCAGAAAATTGTGATTTTTCCCAAAAATATTCAACAATAGATAGGATGTTTCATTATCAAATGGCACGAGGAAAGTACATCTATATGCCTACATGTCAATGTGCATGTGAAGTCATGAATGTCACAATGCCGAACAACATGATAAAATGCATCTCTATACCTACGTGCCAAGTATGCATGTCAACTGTAATTAACCACAATGACAAACTAATGTGCTCATGCTCTCTGAGAAGTCAACCTCAATTAGAATGCTCAATCACTCAGTCCTCCCAGTCACTCAGTCCTCACAATCATTCAGTCCTTCCAGTCATACAGTCCTCCCAGTCAATCAGTCCTCTCAATCACTCAGCACTCGCATTCAGTTGGTACCTGTGCTCATTACTTGTATGTCAGATTACGGAGTGGACGATCCTGCCCAAGTGCTAATATAATCCAATCATGGCATGAATCAATAAAGCATGGTGCGACGTGCATGCCAATCCCATAAATATCACTCACAATCATGCCCTCGGCCTCACTCAATCATCATCATCTCCAGTCTCTCAGCCTAGCAAATCCCTTGCCAATCAGCCCAAACAATGAAAATATGATGTGAGACAGATGATAACGCAAACCAATATATGATATGCAATGAATGAGTATGTAATTTCAATTTAAGCAAATAATTCAATAGTAAAAATGACCTTAGTGGGTCCCAACAGGATAAAAGTATATCCTAAACATGGTTTCTAACATGGATCACATCTAAATTACTCTAGCATATAGAAATTTCATGGATAGAAACAAGATTAGGTCACTTCATAGTACCACAGAATCAATCGAGTCATAACTCACATGGCTCACGCCTATACACCCTTCACCTAGCATATGCATTACCTCAAAACCAAATACATAACACGTATATTCAGGGTTTCATACCCTCATCACCAAGTTTAGAAGTGTTATTTACCTCGAATAAGCCAACTCCAATACCGAGAAAGCCAACAATACTCTGAAAATAAAACCACGCGTGTACCGATCTTTGAACGACTCAAAACTGCTAAAAGAAACTCAAGAAAATCAAATAATTCCAAATGAAGCAAACCCAATCAATAAAGAAGTAATATTTAATGAAAAGCCGAAAGTCTACCATAAAGTCAAATACGGGCTCGCACCTCGAAACCCGACAAAACTTATAAAATCAAACAACCAATTCAATTACGAGCCCAACCATTTTAGTTTCACTCAAATCTCACTTCCAACTGATTTTCGAAACTCAAAAAATTACTTAATGATATTTTAGACAAAAACCCCAAATTTTTCTCTTGAAATCATTAATCAAATTCCAAAAAACAAAAATAGATTCATGAATGTTACAACACATATTCACGTACGTTGGTTCATGCCATAAGTTATTCGACGTAAATCTAAGAAGCGATTATCGTTGAAATGATAAGAAGTTAATCCTATTGATCTTAAATGATAAAAGAGTGTATAAGGGTAATTAACAAGTATTGAAAGTTAAACGAATCAAGGATGCTGTAACTCGTATTCTTGGGTAAACCTAGGGGTGCTTAATATTCTCAAGAGGTCATATTTTAAGTTATTTGAATTATATAATATCCGTATCATAGTATTGAAGTCAAACGAGTTATGAAACAAAAGTCGACAAGAGTTGTTGCAACTTAGGTTCATAGTTTTACTTAAACTTTAGGTCAAATTTTATCTAGATTTTCTCCCAATGTACTTGGAATTACGGGGTGATCTACCCACCAAATTGAAGATCTATGAGTTTGGTTTCCAACACATTAAATCGTTATCAATACGATATTGGAGTAGAGAAATATAAGCATTTTTGCGGGACTGCACAAGTTGCTAGTGACAAGTAGGTGTGTCACCTACTTGGTTAAATGATAGCCCAAAAATAGGAAATTTTGGGTCGGAAAAAGAGCCCATTTAAAGGTTTATCTCCTGAAATATACCTCATTATATATCACAAATAACCAGACCTAAATCCCTGCAAACTTCCTCCCAAAAGTTATCCATAAACCCTAATCGATTTTCCCTCTTTTTCAAGTTCTAATTGGGGGTAAAACCTAGAGTTTGAAGAACCAAGGGAAAGGCTGAGTTATCAAAAAATTAAGGTAAGTTTGCTACTCTCTTTCATCTATTTTTTCTGCTATGAATCCATGGTAATTCGTTCTATATATGTAAGAACTCGCGAGACGGTGATCGGAAGCTGTGAGTTCGAGTTATTCACTTATAGCGGACTGTTTTGTGGAGTTTTTTTAGGAAGGGTGTGGAGAAACACCATATAGATGTAGGGTTGTGGACTGGTCATTCTTCGTAATATTTCCGGGTCCTTTGACACGACTACGGTGGCTGTCATATGTCTGAAGTGATTAGGTTGTGTGTGGACTGTTTTCGTGGGGGGCTCAATATGATTATTATTGATTTTGTTTGGGTTGTTTGGTGATTGTTTTGAATTGTGGAAAGTCATATATATAGGGGAGGTACTGTCCGTTTCATCGTAAAATACGTTGTGGTCGATACATAATAGTTATGACGCTTAAATGATAACGATAGTATAATTTCTCTTATTATAGACTAAGGAGTCATGACAATTGCATAGCTTGAGATTGGGGAAGTATATACAAGTTATGTGAGGCTATCCCTTTCCTTCTTTTGCACGACTTGGATTGTATATAATGTAATGAAAGAGCTTTCAAAGATACTCTACTCTTAGAAGCTAGTAATACTTACATTGTTTCCCCTCTTATGGAACGATTAATGTTGATGTTGCTTCTCTTATTCTTATTTTATCAATGTTGTTAGAACTTCCTGATTCTTATAAGGTTCATGGTGAAGAGTTAGTCCTAATAATGTGTAGAGAGGATACCGACCTTACATCACTCCAAAAGGTTTAGAACGTGTTTCCATGAGTCAAGCAAGCATTGTTTATATGTATTATTTTACTCTACCGAGCCACACTATAGTAGGCCAGGTACGATACATATTGTGCAACCACTGATCAGTTGGGTTTTACCGAGCTCCACGTGGTCAGGTACGATTCTACCAAGCATTATGATGGTCAGGTACGTTATTACCGAGCTTATTATGGTCGGGTACAATATGACGAGGACGATGCCCACAGACATGTATTTTAAAAAAAAGTTTATGTATATATACATATGTATCATCCATTTCATGTCAGTAGCCCTTAGAGGTATCCAGATGTTACAGGTTGTATATTCTCTATCCCTGCTTATATTAATGTTCGTACTTATGGTTCCCTGCCTTACATACTCAGTACTTTATTCGTGCTGACATTCTTTTATTTGTGGACACTGCATGTCATGATGCAGGTCCTGATAGACAGGCAGGCGCAGCTCCACCACCATAGTAGGTTGTCCAGTTCAACGGTGATTGGCGAGATCCCTTCTTTGGACTTGCCGTGGTCTTGTTTGATAACTCATCCCTTCCCTTAGTTATTCAAACTCTAGGTTTTACCCCCAATTAGAACTTGAAAGAGAGGGAAAATTGACATTATGAGTATGTCGGGGCCCTTTTTCCGATAATATTGCAGCACTTATGTTCCTTTAGAGGCTCATAGATAGATGTCGACTCATATATGGTTTGGTATGTCTTGTCGGCTGGTTTTGGTTGTATAGTCTTTCATGATAGCGTTGTAGCTTGTACCTTATATATAGTTTCTTGATTGTCTGGTCATCCCATGTTATGTGTGTTCATGCCATAATCTTTTATTGTTGGTTGTCCGTGATCCATGTCTACCATTTATATTGATCTCTTTGTCCTTAAAAGATAATAAAGAAGGTTAGATAAAATGTACGTTGGTGCTCAGCAAGTATGGTCGAGTGCTAGTCATGGCCCTCTAGTCTTGGTCGTGACAAACTTGGTATCAGAGCAAGACTGTCCTAGGGCCTGTCTGTGAGCCGTGTCTAGTAGAGTCTTGATTATGGATGTGTAGCGCGCCACATTTATAATTATGATGCTACATGCCCTCTAGGGTTGTTACCTTCTTCCTGAATCTAGATCGTGCGTAGAGTTGAGTCGTAAGTTTTCATCTCTAATATTCACTTTGTTTTCTTTCAGCGATGCCTTCGACTAGGAGACAAGCAGTTAGTAGACGGCTTGATAGAGAGTCGGGAGAGGGTAACGACCAGGTGCCCAATCCAGGGTAGGCCAAAGTGAGGCTCAAAGTGAGATGTCGTCTCATACCTCATAAACTCCGTCTCCTCTAGAGGATATTAGGAGGCACCCAGCACCACCAGTTCTGCCGTTTGGAACTACAGACCAGGATATGCGGAGTGCAGTGGCGGTTGTTAACTAAATTGGTAGTTGCTCAGGCTCAGAGGTAGAATCTGGTGTTGTTGATAAACCGGTTAGTACAAGAGTTTGTGATTTTATTAATCTAGACCCTCCAGTGTCTACCAGATAAGACCCTAAGGAGGACCGCAGACTTTTATTGATCAGGTTCATCGTACACTATGGGTTATGCATGCTAGTGATATAGAGGCAGTAGAGTTGGCTTCTTATCGGCTACGAGATTTAGCGATTTTCTGGTATGATAGTTGGGAGAGATCTAGGGGTTTGAACGCTCCTACAGTTGTGTGGAAGGAATTTTCTAAGGCCTTTCTTCGTCACTACATTCCAATTGAGATACGACGAGCTAGAGCTGATAAGTTCTTGAACCTTAGCAAGGTAATATGAGTGTGCAAGAGTACAATATGCAGTTTGATTCTTTAGTAAGGTATGCTCCCCATATGATAGTAGAGATAAGCGATAAGGTGCATCTATTCGTGAACGGGTTGGGACCATATCTGATAAATGAGTGCACAACAGCCTTCTTGGTGGAGGGCATGGATATTTCCCGTATTCAGGCTTATGCCCAGACCCTAGAGGATCATAAGTGCCAGCAAAGGGCAGATAAGGAGCATGATAGGGGCCAGCATAAGAGGGCGAGATTTGCAGGGTATCCTAATGACTTCAGAGGCAGTGTCAGGCCCCAGTCTTCGAGGTCGGCACCATTTGTAGCTAGTGATCCTCCATAGTTTCAGAGGCCTCGATATGATCAATTTACCTATTGTGGTCCAGGTCAGATTTTGCGGGCATTAAGCTCGTAATATCACAGAGATACTAATCAGACGAGACCCCCAACACCATGTTGTGATCAGTGCGGTAAGGCCTACTTTGGATTGTGCTGTCGAGGTTCAAATACGTGTTATTCTTGCGAACAACCTGGACATATGATGTGGGATTGTCGTAACAGAGGACGTGGTGGTATGGCTTAGCCAATTGGATTTGTGTTTGGTTCTTCCTCATCATTTCGACCTCCAGCACGGGGTTTTCAGCAGTCGACAGATCGAGGTAGAGGTAGAGGGTGCAGTGCAGAGTTCGAGTGGTGATCAAAATCAAATCTATGCTCAAGTAGGTCAATAGGATCTCAAGTCGTTTCCAGATGTTGTTACAGGTATATTGTCTGTGTTTCCTTACAATGTATATGTGTTGATTAATCAGGGATCCAGATTATCATATCTTACACCCTTTATGGCCAATAAGTTTGCCGTCGAACGTGAATTGATAAGGAAACCACTTGCAAAATCTACTCCGATAGGAGATTTTGTGATTGCTAGGAGAGTATATAGAGGTTGCACAGTGATGATTTATAGTCGTCAAACCTTGGAAAATTTATTTGAGTTAGAAATGGTCGATTTCGATATGATAATGGGGATGGACTGGTTGGCCTAATGCTATGCAAATGTTGACTGTCGTACGAAGATGGTTAGGTTTCAGTCTCCTGGTGAACCCATCATTGAATGGAAGGGGAACATTGCTATGCCAAAAGGTAGGTTTATTTCCTATCTTAGGGAAAGGAAGATAATCTCAAAAGGTTATATTTATCATCTCGTTCACGTTAGGGATGTGGGGGCGAAGCCACATACTCTACAATCAATCCCTGTGGTCAATGAATTTCCAAATGTTTTCCCAGATGAACTACAAGGCCTTCCTCCTAAAAGGGAGATTGAGTTTAGCATTGATGTGTTGCCTGACACTCAATCCATATCTATTCCTCCATACAGGATGGCCCCGGCAGAGTTGTGAGAGTTGAAAGTGCAGTTGAAGGACTTGTTGGATAAGGGCTTCATTAGGCCTGGCACTTCACCTTGGGGTGCGCCAATTTTGTTCGTGCGGAAGAAAGACAGGTCGTTAAGGATGTGTATCGATTATCGACAATTGAATAAGTTGACTATAAAAACAAGTATCCACTTCCAACAATTGATGACCTGTTTGACCAACTCCAGGGTGCCAAGTATTTTTCCAAGATTGACTTATGCTCAGGGTATCATCAGGTGAGGGTTAAGAAGAAGGATATTCCAAAGATGGCTTCTGGACAAGATATGGGCACTTTAAGTTCTTGGTGATGTCGTTCCGGGTAACAAATGCCCCAAAAGCTTTTATGGATCTCATGAATACTGTATTCAAGCCCTACCTTGATGTGTTCATGATTATATTCATTGATGACATTTTGGTGTATTCTCGTTCAGAGGCGGAACATGCAGGCCACTTGCGGATAGTATTATAAACGCTTCAGGAACGTAAGTTATATGGTAAGCTCTCCAAATGTTAATTCTGGCTGAATTCAGTAGCATTCCTTGGCCATGTGATATCCGACGAGGGTATTAGTGTCGACACTTAGAAGATCGATGCAGTAAATAATTGGCCGAGACCAACAACACCATTAGAAATCTGCAGCTTCCTAGGGCTAGCAGGATATTATAGGCAGTTTGTAGAAGGGTTTTCCTCTATATCAGCACCATTGACTAAGTTAACATAGAAAGCTACTAATTTCTAGTAGTCTGACGCTTGTGAACGAAGTTTTCAGGAGCTAATGAACCAATGGACATCCGCACCAATGCTCACACTCCCTGAAGGAATAGAACGTTATGTGGTATATTATGATGCCTCAGGTATAGGTTTGGTGTGCATATTGATACAGCATGTGAAGATGATTGCTCATGCATCAAAACAATTGAAGAAGCATGAAAAGAATTATCCAACCCATGATTTGGAATTGGCTACAGTAATATATGCTTTAAAGATATGGTGTCACTACTTATACGACGTACATGTTGACATCTACACAGATCACAAGAATTTACAATACATCTTCAAGCAGAAGGAGTTAAATTTAAGGCAGCATAGATGGCTTGAATTACTGAAAGATTACGGTGTCGAGATATTGTAGCATTCCGGTAAAGCCAATGTTGTGGCAGACGCTCTCAGTCGTAAGTCAATAGGAAGCTTAGTACACATTGAGGCGGGTAGACAAGGGTTGGCTAAAGAGCTTCATTAGCTTGCCAATATGAGAATCAGATTGTTAGACTCTGATGACGGATGTGTTACTGTACAGAATACAACAGAATCATCTTTGGTAGCCAAGGTAAAACCACGGCAATACGAAGATCCTACCTTAGTAAGAGTGAAAGAGAGCATTCAGCAATGTAAAATAATGACTTTAGAGATTGGAGGAGATGGGGCACTAAGATACCAGGGTCGACTATGTGTGCCTAATGTGGTAGGGTTGCGAGAGAAGATTATGATTGAGATTCATCAATCCCGATATTACATCCATCCCGGCTCGACAAAGATGTATCATGACATTAAGGAGCAGTATTGGTGGGATAACATGAAGAAGTCTATTGCATAATTTGTAGCCTAGTGTCCTAATTGTCAACAAGTAAAGATCAAACATCAGAAACCTGATGGATTGCTTTAGAATATAGAAATTCCGACCTGGAAATGGGAGGTGATTAATATGGACTTCATTATTGGATTACCTTAGTCTTATCATAAGTTTGACTCCATCTGGGTGATAGTTGATTGACTTACAAAATATGCCCATTTTCTGCCAGTTAAGACAACTTACACGGCTGAAGATTATGCGAAGTTGTATATCAAGGAGATTGTTAGGCTTCATGGTGTACCAATATCTATTATATCAAACTGAGGAACTCAATTTATGGCTAACTTTTGGAGGTCATTTCAGAAGGGTTTAGGCACACAAGTGAATCTCGGCACTCCATTTCATCTGTAGACTGATAGACAGGCTGAACGTACCATTCAGACACTTGAAGATATGCTACGAGCATGTGCTCAAGATTTCAATGGGAATTAGGATGACCATCTTCCACTCATAGAATTTGCCTACAATAATAACTACCATTCCAGTATTAAAATGGCCCTGTACGAGGCACTATATGGGAGGTTATGTAGATCACCACTTGGATGGTTCGAAGTTGGTGAAATAGAACTATATGGGCCAGATTTAATTCACCAAGCCATTAAGAAGGTGAAATTTATACAAGAGCGGCTGAGGACGGCACAAAGCAAGCAAAAGTCTTATTCTTACATCCGATATCGTGATCTGGAGTTTGAGGTTGGTGATTGGGTTTTCTTGAGGATTTCGCCGATGAAGGTTGATATTCATTTTGGGAAGAAGGGTGAGTTGAGTCCACAATATATCGGTGCGTACAAAATTCTTCGACGAATTGGACAGGTTTCTTATGAGTTAGAATTGCCATCTGAATTGGAATTTGTCCATCCAGTATTCCTTGTATATATGTTGAGGAAATTTATTGGAGACCCTTATCGAGTAGTCCCTATCAAAGATGTACAAGTTACAGAAGATCTATCATATGATGAAGTGTCGGTGGCTATATCGACTAGTCCGCAAGCTGAGAACGAAAGATGTAGCTTCTGTCAAAGTATTGTGGAAAAACAAGAATATAGAAGAAATGAAATGGGAAGCAGAAGAGGAGATGAAGTCTAAATACCCTTACCTGTTCCGGAAGGAAGATAACGAGGATGCTGGGGGAATGCAGGATGCATTAGAAGGTGAAACAACTCTATGAGGTAAGCAATAGTTTGAGTGTACTCTTCCTTAATACACAATGGTGATATGCAGATAATGTACATATCCATAATGCATTGCGTAGCCTTGCAAGGCAATAAGTTGTGTTTAACTACTTGCAAGTTTGTCTAGTATCCATTTTATAGGGGAAAACTCGGCCTGAAATTTCCATTGGAATCCACAATGAGTTAGGCTCCCCATAAACCCCTACACATTCGAGGATGAATGTTCCTGGGGGGGAGGGTGTTACAACCTATATTCACATATGTTGGTTCATGCCATAAGTTATTCAACGTAAATCTAAGAAGCGATTATCGATGAAATTATAAGAAGTTAATCCTATTGATCTTAAATGATACAAGAGTGTATAAGGGTGATTAACAAGTATTAGAAGTTAAACAAATCAAGGATGTTGTAACTCGTATTCTTGGGTAAACCTAGGGGCGCTTAATATTCTCAAGAGGTCTTATTTTAAGGGATTTGAATCATATAATATATGTATCATAGTCTTGAAGTCAAACGAGTTATGAAACAAAAGACGACAAGAGTTGTAGCAACTTAAGTTCATAGTTTTACTTAAACTTTAGGTCAAATTTTATCAAGCTCTTCTCCCAATGTAAATGGAATTAAGGGGTGATCTATCTACTAAATTGAAGATCTCTGAGTTTGGTTTCCAACGCATTAAACCATTTATTAATACGACATTGTAGTATAGAGATATAGGCACTTTTGCGAGACTGCACAAGCTGCTAGGTGACAAGTTGGTGTGTCACCTACTTGGTTTAATGATAGCCCAGAAATAGGAAATTTTAGGTCAGCTAAAGAGCCCATTCAAAGGGTTATCTCCTAAAATATAACCCTTATTATATGTCACAAATAACCAGACCTAAACCCCTGCAAACTTCCCCCCAAAAATTATCCACAAACCCTAATTGGTTTTCCCTCTCTTTCAAGTTCTAATTGGGGGTAAAACCTAGAGTTTGAGGAACCAAGGGAAGGGCAGAGTTATCCAACAAGTAAGGTAAGTTTACTTCTCTATTTCATCAATTTTTTCTGCTGTGAATTCATGGTAATTTTTTCTATACATGTAGGAACTCACGGGACGGTGATTGGAAGCCGTGAGTTCGAGTTATTCACTTGTAGCAGACTGTTTTGTGGATTATTTATATTGCTGTTGGGCTGCGTGTTTTCCTATCATTTTGTGGAGTTTTGGAGGAGGAAGGGTGTGGAGAAACACCATATATATGTAGGGTTGTGGGGTGCTCGTTCTTCATAACATTTCCAGGTCGTTTGACACGACTACGGTAGTTGTCGTATGTCTGAAGTGATTTGGTTGTGTGTGGACTGTTTTGGGGGGCTCAATATGATTATTATTGATATTGTTTGGGCTGTTTGGTGATTGTTTTGAATTCTATGATATCATATATATAGGGTAGGTGCTGCCCGTTTCATTGTAAAATAGGTTGTGGTCGATACATAATAGTTATGACGCTTAAATGATAACGATAGTATCGTTTCTATTATTGTAGACTAAGGAGTCGTGACAATTGCATAGCTTGAGATTGGGGCAGTATAAACAAGGTATGTCAGGCTATCCCTTTCCTTCTTTTGCACGAATCCGATCGTACATAATGTAATAAAAGAGCTTCCAAAGATACTCTACTCTTAGAAGCTAGCAGTACTTACATTGTTTCCCCTCTTAGTGGACGATTGATGTTGATGTTTCTTCTCTTATTCTTATGTTATCAATGTTATTGGTACTTCCTAAATCTTGTAAGGTTCGTGGTGAAGAGTTAATCCTAATAACGTGTACAAAGGATACCGACCTTACGTCACTCCAAAAGGGTTAAAACGTGTTTCCATGAGTCGAGCATGCATTATATATATGTATATATTTTACTCTACCGAGCCGCACTATAGTCAGCCGGGTACGGCACCTATTGTGCAACCACTAATCAGTTGGATTTTACCGGGCTCCACATGGCCGGGTACGATTCTACCGAGCCTCATGATGGCTGGGTACATTATTACCGAGCCTATTATGGCTGATCACGATATGATGACGCTGATGCCCACAGAGGCGTATGTTAAAAAAAATTTATGTACATATGCATATGTGTCACGTCCCAAATTCGAGGGACATGACCGGCACTCGATCGGGTATCCCCAGTCAAGCAGACCTGGGTGTCTTTCCTATCCCACGTCCCCTCATTCTCATTACCTAATAACCAAACCATTTATAGGATATGAACTCCATTAACCGAATTTTTATAAACATAACAATAACAATTTCCATTAGAAACTTCATTCACCATAATAAAGGTATTCCAATTTTTATACAACATTGCCACACATCAATATTTATCTTTTAAATTACCATGCCCGACACTACCCACGACCTGTCTACGGAGCCTCTAAATACAATTGAAGAATAATATGGAAATGCCGGCAACAAGGCTCCGGGTATACCTTATACACATCAAAATAAGATCCCAAAATAGAAAGTGGCGTGAGCCACATAGGGCCCCGAATGGAAAAGGGCTCGCCGAATCAGCTGACGGGAA
>MU704764.1:75479-89753 GCA_026770625.1 Nicotiana glauca
CTCTACTCAATCTTATATGCAATCTAGAATTCCCTCTCCCGAGTTCAATTCCCATATTCGTAGATAGTGTTCAGTTGGTGATCAAGCAATCAAATAATTAAGCGCAAGATTGAATAAATAATTCAATATGATAAAATAATAAGAATAATTCTAGCTTCAAACTACAATGTTCATGTAGCACCCAAAACTCTAGAACTAAAAAATTATGAAATTAAAGGAAGAGAAGAGAATAAAAACTAGTTAGAAGCCTCCTCCAAGCGTGGTGTGTGTTCCCCCACGTGAATTCTCCTTCAAAGTATGTTATATCCCTCCAAAGTGGCGTCTTCCTTTCAAAAATATATTTAGTTTTGCTTTTATACGTGTTGGGTAGGTCTAGGGCCGAAATAACCGTGTCCCAGGCGAACTTGGAGAAAATTCACGTCACTGGCGCCCTGGCTAGCGCCGGGTGCCCTCCACGTGCTGCCAAATTTTGGTTACTGTTTTTGGCGCCACAAGTAGGGCTAGGCGCCACTTGTGGCACTGAAATATGCCCTTTCCCTGTTTTCGTCCGTTTTGGCTCTAATTTCGCACATATTGCTCCCGATTGCTCTCGGATCGTTCCTACACATAAAAATACATCAAATTAATATAAATCAATACATTTCACATCCTAAATTCACGAAACAAAAGTAAGATATGAGACGATATACATACAAATATATATATATACTTTAAGCGAAACATCAAATGCCCTGCTATCGCGAAATTGGCTCCCCGATTCACCGTATACGGTATGAATTTAGTGGTATGAATAGCAAGAAGATGGAATGTTATAGAGTCCGGGGAGCTCAAAATTTGCATTTTCAAGAAAAAAGAAGGCTCTAGCATGTCCATGCGCCTTGAAAAGCTGTTCTCAAGTGCAATGCCTGTCTTCTTTTACTAGCCTTTAGTATATTTTTCAGCCAATCAAAAGTTTTTATGTATGCGATAATTGATTGCCAATTGACATAATTGGGAGACTATAATCAGTACAGATGAAAGGCCAGTTCGATTTAATTATCATAATTCATATAGTCGTAAATAATATTCTGGATAAAATACATAAAATTCACCAAATAGACCGATTAGAAAAAATACATATAAAAATCGTTCATAGAAAAGTTGAATTAAAGGCACAACTAAAATAAATTTTCCATAGGTCAACAACAAAACAAACAGATTCAACAAAGTATTTTCTCCTCCAACCAACTGAATTTCTTTATTCTCTTCCTCAGCTTCTTTGAATTATTTTCAGTAAATCTATCTTCTTTTCATATTCGTCGGTGCCCATAAAGTAGTTCAACAGCAGCGATTTGTAGTATTCTTGCTATCATGGTTCATTATACCAGTCCTTTTTTTTTTGTTGACAAAATAAGGATAATATATTTAAACATTACGGAGTACCATCAGTTACATCAACAAGGAAACTACAAGCCCCGAGGACATTCATATTCCTCATCATTAACTGCAGCATACATCAGTACTAATGTTTTTTACCAAATACACATAACTATATTTATCCATTGCTAGATTATTTAGCACAAAAGGGGTTGGTTTATCAAAAAAACTGGTGTTCTTTTGCATGCTTGAGCGCCTCATTTGCCATCTTATGAGCTACCTTGGTTCCTTCTCGAAATTTATATCTGATCTTCGGCTGCTTCAACTGGTACATTAACCGCATGCATGTAAAAATAATCGTATTGTGAGGAACACGGTCAGAATGTAGTGACTTGATTACCTCTGTTGCGTCAGTTTCAATGACTAGGGGTTTATATCCTTGACTTAAACCAGGTCTTGGCTGGGTACCTGATCATGTTTTGTTTGAACTGCCCTAAGATCATCGGGCTCGGTTTGTTTAGGCTATGAGTGAAGGCATGTGTTGCCCAGACATCCGAGGCTGGGGGCAATCTCGTTCATTCTACCAGGGAATAAGGTGTGAATTCCTTGACGTTTCATTCTCCCTTTGTTCGACCCTGGATATGTTGGGCTCTCTCTTTGTTGCTTCGATAGCGTTGGTGTGTGTCTCTTCAGAGGAATCTGCCGGTACGGTAGGTGAGTTTATGGGTCGGGCGCTAGGTTATGATGCCACATCACTGTTTCTTTCGAGAATGTTTCCCCGAACCTCTTCAATAAGATAGGCTCGATCTCATTATCTTTTGGGTCGTTGCTTTTTCACGCACGTGCAGGCGGTGATGTGTTGGTTGGGATCTGAGATCCCGTTGTACTTAGGGAGTTCTGGCATTCCGGACATTTTTGAAATGGATTCCGGGGCCACTTCCTCGGGGAACGGCCATTGTACGAACTTCAACGAACCTGATTCAATCCTTTTGGAGAGATCCCCAAGCATCTTTGCTATGGCAGGGTCGGCTACCAATCCGTCATTACTTGATCTCTTGGGTACTTGCTCGGCGGGGGGAGCTGTTTCTGGTGCTGCCGTGTTGGGAGTCTTCGGACGGCTTTGTAACTGAGCGATGGCCAACTGTTGTGCCTGCAACATTTCAAAAATAACATGAAGACTAATAGCATGCGCTTCCCGAGACGGGGCTTTTTGGGCTTCCAGTCGGTCGCCATGATGTATGCGTTCGTCGGTGTGTGATGTTTTATCGACCTGTTGTACGTCCTATGAATTCGTGTCCGCTAGGATCGGTCCAGGCGCGTCATTGGTATTCTGGGGTTGCGTTCCAACAACCGAAACAACCACGCCATTTTCCCCATGGTTTTCGAGGTTGTTATTCTCGAATCTGTTTACTGAGCCAAACATTTTGACCTGAAATCAGGAGATCCTACACAAGAAAAAGTGTGAAAGATAACTTGCGTTTTTGTAATGGAACCAGCAAAAAAATGATCACTATTATTTTTAGCCCTAGGATGGGCGCCAAACTGCTTACCGTGAAAATGGCAATAATAACTAAATTTGTAAATGGAATTCTAAAAATACGTGACCTATTTTTATTCTAGTTGTTAGAGAAGATAGTGCTAATAATATTAAGTTTAACGATAAAATACAGGCTAAAATGAGGCAGTAATCAAACCGAGGGGCTTGCTGCCCTGGCTTCAGGCTGGTCGATGGAGGACCTCGAGGCCAATATCTGGGCTCGATCTAAAGTTATCAGGGGTAATCGGGAATGGAATAATAGTTGAAATGTGATCGAGCAAAGCTCTTTATGGCCAATGCCAAACAATAAATGAAGAACAAGTATGAAAGCAATAAATGCGGAGAGTGGCATCGAGCTAATAAGAACGAGCAAGTTTAGAGAGAAAAGAGAAAAAGAAATATTATTGATCTGGTGGAGAATAGTTGGAGCAATATCAGACCCTTACAAAGTAGTGTGGGTTCCCCTTAAATAGGAAGGGAACCCGGTTATAGTACAATATGCATTAATTGTAAATCATGGAGATGGGACGGCTAGACAAAATGCCTCGGTATAGGCTCTGGATAGGCCGGTTGTGTCAGACTTAGCCGTGTGCCTTGGGAACTTCCCCTTCTGTTCTAGCCTCGACCTCCGCTTTCTTCGAGTCGGGCCTCGACGAGCCCCAAGGGAGGGGACTCGTTCATGGCTCCACGTCCTCGGGGTCTCGAGGCATTCTTTCGAAATGGCTTAATACGGAGAAATTAAGTCCTCTAATTTCGCCGCATACAATCAGGTACCCCTCCATGATAGATGCCACCAATATAGCCCGGGAGATAAGGAGAGAGTTCTCGTGAGTATGGGGTCTAACCTGCTGCATACACAAATGTTTTCCATCATTTTGCTTCGAAGTTCAAGGTTCTCCTCAATATTTTGACTCGCACTATCAACCATGTTGGGGTGGTACCTAGGATTGCCAAGTACTCTGCTAACCATGGAAGGGCATCCTCCTTTAATGCTACCTTCTCTAAGTATAGTGACCCATCCTCCTCCGAGAATCCCAGGTAGTCATTGGTTTTTTTTCCATCAAACTTTATTTTCAAATTCCTTACTTTAGTCAATATGGTGCCCTTTTTGATATGGGAAACATTGGTGTAGAACTCCTTGAATAAGTGCTCATTGGCATCCTCCACGTGGCCTATGATATAATGCCAGGCTGCTCTCTCTCTGAACTGCCTCAGCACATCAGGGTTGTGAAGAAAAAGGTCTTTTGTAATGAATTTTCGCTCAGGTATCAACTTCCTCACGAGCCACCATTCTTTAAACTTGTGGTAGGCCACTTCACTCACGAATCTAACTTGCCATGCTTCTGGTTTCCTGGTTCTCTCTACTCCTCCTACTTGGGGCTCACCCCCTCCTTCTTCTTCTACGGGATCCACATCGGGTGTTGAAGTTGTAGTTGAGGTAGAAGAAGCAGTGTCACTGCCCGCAGCTGAGCCCCCAGACAACTCATAAGAAATTTGCAGTGACGCTTGGGCAGTAGGAGAGCCTGGAGGTGATCTCCCAATTTGTTCCTCTCCGGCTAGTCAGGAACATATTCTGGCACGGAGTCTGAGTCGGACGCCTCCTAGGAGGCACATACTCACTCTTTGAATGGTAAATAGCTCTATCAGTAGCCCTTATTTTCCTCCTGGTATCTTCGATGGCTTGCCAGACTTGCGGGGTCAATCTAATCATGCCTCGTCCCCTACCCCGGGAGGACTCTCATTTCCCTTTCTGTTTATCGCCTCCGCCTCGTGATTTCACCATTATCTGCAAGGAGAATGCATTATGTTCTTGTTAGTATCCCAATATCAGATGAAGTAGTGCAGAATAAAAGTGCAGACAGTTGAAAATGAAAAGTAGAATTACAGACCGCGGACCGCACAAAATGAATTGCGGCCGCAAAGAAGCTACCGCGGACCACACAAAATGTACCGCGGTCTGCATTGAGGTGGATTCAAACTACCCACTCTCTAATTCCAGGCACCGCGGACGGCGCAAAATGGTATCGCGGTCCACATTAAGGCACCGCGGACCGCACAAAATCCATCGCGGTCCTCAATTCTTAGCTTTCAGAAGTTTCACCACCGCGGTCCGCACGGAATAGCATTGCGGACCGTGGAGAAGCACCGCGAACCTCATTAAATCCACTGCGGTCCGCGGTAAGTTATACCCAACAACATGAACCTAGGGTTTCATTTTTCTTCACATTTTTAGTCAAATTTTCACCTATTATTGTTCCCCTAGGTGTTGAATCAGTAAGTTATAACTAATTAATCCTAATCTAAACATTTTATGAAACCCTAAGCTAAAAATTTAAAGAAAAAGGGGAGAAGAAACATAGAACTAACAATTTAAAAAGAAAATAACACATATTTAAAAGCTAGGGAAAGATTAAAAGTACAAGGAATGAGATGCAATGTAGATGAATGAGACTCAACAATTGAATGCGTGTAGTTAGACGTGATAGACAGTACTTTTTTTACTATTGAGAGCAAAGGATCAAAAAGTTTGAAATGAGGGCCTGAGGGTCCTATTTATAGAAAAAGAAACCGGGACCCACTATACCTACCCACCGCGGACCGCACGAAATGGCACTGTGGTCCGTGGTACTCATAAACAAGAGGCACTAGGGAGACATCCACTACGGGCCACAAGAAATGCAGTGCGGCCGTAGTGGTCCACTGCGGACCGCACAAAATGCATTGCGGCCGCGGTGGAAAACTTCAGAGAACCCATTTTTTTACCAATCGACTTTGTTGACCATATTAAAATATTGCCCCCGTACTAAGGCTTTTGCGGCCATACAAAATGCTATGCGACCGCAGTGCAAACTTCAGAGAGTGTACATTTTTTCCAACTTGGTCCTGCATTGCATCAAAATAATCCTACACACATCTCACAACCAGTTAGTCCAAAAATAAATCCTATACTATAAAGAAAATCAAAGAAAAACACATGGGTTGCCTACCAAGAAACGCTTGATCTAACGTCGCGGCACAACGCAGGTTACTATCAAATCACTTTAGATGAAGCAGTGCCACCACGTAGTTGTCATCAATCTTGCCCAGGTAGTGCTTGACCCTGTGCCCATTAACTCTGAAAATCTCCCCATTTTTGTTCTTCAAGTCAAGTGCACCAAACGGAGTCACAAACACCACTTCAAAAGGTCCACTCCAATTTGACTTAAGCTTTCTCGAAAACAGATGTAACTGAGAATTGAACAAGAAAACTAAATCACACACTTTGAACTCCTTGCCATAAGCACATTTATCATGTAATTACTTCATCTTGTCCTTGTATAAGGATGAACTAGAGTAGGCATGGAATTGGAATTCATCAAGTTCATTAAGCTACTCCACACGAAGATTTGAAGCCACATCCCATCCAAGATTCAGCTTCCTCAAAGCTCACATGGCCTTGTGAGTTAACTCTAACTCAATTGATAGATGAGCTTTCCCAACCACCAACCAATATGGATACATACCAATCGGAGTCTTGTAAGCAGTCCTATAAGCCCATAGAGCATCATCCAACTTCTTTGACCAATCGGTCCTATTTGCATTGACCGTCTTTGACAATATACTCTTGATTTCCTTGTTTAAGACTTCAACTTGGCCACTCGCCTGAGGATGATAAGGAGTAGAAACTTTGTGATTGACACCATACTTTGCAAGCAAAGTGCCAAAAGCTCTATTACAAAAATGAGACCCCCCATCACTTATGATTGCATGAGGAGTGCCAAACCTTGTAAAAATGCTCTTCTTGAGAAACGTAACAACACTCCGTGCCTCATTGTTGGGTAAAGCCACTGCTTTAACCCACTTTGAAACATAGTCAACCACAACAAGAATGTAGGTCTTCCCACACGAGCTAACAAACGGGCCCATAAAATCAATGCCACGTACATCAAAAATATCAACTTCAAAAATGGTATTGAGAGGCATCTCATCTTTCTTTGAAATTCCACACGGTTTTTGACACTTATTGCATCTCTTCACAAGTTCACTTGCATCTTTGTACAAAGTTGGCAAGAAAAACCCACAACTAAGAACCTTCCTTGAGGGCTTCCAATTCTGCCTGTAGGGGGCAGCTTGAGGGGAAGGAGTGTTGATAACCCATTATCCACTTTCCCGTATGATCTCTAAATACTCCTCTCATGTCTCCCATGTTTGCATTTTCTTTGAAATCCCCATCTTGGTTTAATTTGAAAAAAATTTGAGGCGATTTGTGCCATGCAACCTCAATTGCATGGGATTGAACAATAAAGTGTTTATTTTTGGTAAGGAGTTTATATTCTGATGCTAGTGAAATTGCATGAGTGGGACTATAATTCATATTCATGTTATAATTATTATTATTAACTTTGTTTAGCCAAATACTCCACGGGACAAAGGGGTAAATATCCTCCCATGTAAGGTAACGAGAGGGGGTGGATGAGTTTAGGTTTCTAATATTGTGGAGTCAGTGTATGCCATTTTGACTGGGAGGCAAACTTAAGCCCATTGTAGCCCAATAATGAATGAATGCTTTACAAGTTGTAACAATGTGCTCAATGATTTCAGCTTCCGTTTTACACGAGACATATATGATCAATATTTAAGCCTATAAGGTTAAGGTATGAACGTGTGGGCAGCTTTTATGAAGATATTTCTAAAGTAATAATTTTATCTTATTTTGATAGAGAGTATCCAAAATTCACTTAAAATCCTCATAATTATTTTTATTTAATTGAATTAGTTTATAGCAACTTTTTGACGAGAAAATTCCATTTCATGTTAATTCCCAGTAACAGGAGTCATAAAATCTATGTAGAGGATGGCATTCCTAATGGGTTGAGAAAGGTCAAAGATTATTTTTGTTAAATCCTATTTATTTTCATATCAAATATATTTTATGGTAAAGTTATTGCTAGAAATTGTGAGAGGTCCATCTAATTGATTTCTTAGCATAGTAGATTTAGGGATCCAGTTTTAATCCCAGATGTTCATAGAAGAATTTGTATGTGGGATTCATTTTAAACCCTTGTTGAAAATTTCTCACCCTCTTACTATACTTTTCCAAATAAAAGAAGTATTTTTTAGATTTGTGGAGAAGCCATAAAGCAAGGTTAGAGTTTCTGACCAAGGAAGTATAGAGTTATGGATGAGTCTCCAGGCGATATTTTTTAGAGTTACTAGATTTTTGCTTTTATCCCTTGTCAAAGTATCCCAAGAGACTAGGTAAATTTATTTTTGAGTTTATAGTGGATCCCAAAAAAAAAAATTGGACTCTATCAATATGTTTAATAATCCTAGTGGGAAGATAGTTATACTGCATGACATGGTTAGGAATGCAGTTTAGGAAAGCAGAGGCAAGAGTGGCTCTTCCTGCTATATTAAAAAAATTTAATTTTCAGGAGGCCAATTTATTAGCCATATTATCAAGGATAAAATGGTAATCGGAAGATCTAGGTTTGTAGTTTGTAATTGAAAAATCTAGGTATTTTTCAAAGCTATTACTAATTCTTTTATTTAATAATTTTGGCAATGCCTTGGAAGTATGAATGGGAAAGTTTTTGAAGACAATTATTTTTTACTTTGAGAAATTTATTTTTTGGCCTGACAAATTTGTAAAAAAAATTTAGGCAATTGAGAATAATTTTGCAGGATTTTTGTCCATTTTGCACATTAGAGTTAAATCATCTGCATAGAATAGATGAGTTAATTGACATTGGTTCTTTCCCATCTTGACAGGAGATCATGTACCAATATCAACTTGGTGGTTGATTTCAATGGAGAGCATTTCCATGCAAAGGATAAAAATATAGGGAGATAAAGGGTCTCCCCGCCTAATACCTCTACTAGGAGAGAAAAAATTACTCTTGCTACCATTCACCAAGACTGATATCTTGCTGGTTGTGATATAAGACATAATTAGGGAAGAGCTTTTTAGAGAGAAATTAAAATGACGAAGGGTTCTATATATAAAAGACCATTTTAATCGGTCAAAAGTCTTTTCTAGGTGTATTTTTAGAACTAAATTTGCATTTGTACCCTTTTATTTATGCGTTTTAAGCATTAGTTCCTGAATAATAATGGTGTTATAACTAGTACGTCAACCTTTGATAAAACTAGCTTGATAAGGGTTAATTATATTTTCTAAAGAGAATTTTAGTCTACTCGTTATAGTTTTTAAAATAATTTTATATATTGTGTTGCATAGACCAATAGGCCGAATATATTTTAAATTATTTGCATTGAAAATTTTTGGGATAAGACAGAGGTAGGTTTCATTTATCCCTTCTCGCATAAGACAGAGGTAGGTTTCATTTATCCCTTCTGGGAGTTTTTCTGATTCAAAGGCTTGGTGGCAAATATGTGTGATAGAGGTTTTTAGGTATTGCCAATACTTTTGAAAGAAGAACGGATGAAGACCATCTGGCCCAGGTGATTTAAAAGGTTTAAAACTGAAGATTGCGCATTTGATTTCTGAATGAGATATAGGGATGTCTAAGGAAGATAAGTTACTTATTTTTTAACTAGGGGGTCAGTTTTAACAGTGGACCAGTTGAAATAACTATGGGCAGTAGGGAAAATTTGTTCAAAATAGTTGAGGATATGATCCATGACTTTGGAGGATCATTTATCCAGTTACCTTCTGAATCTTTAAAACTTCTTCTATTATTTGTGGCACAAATGTGAAAGAATTTTGAGTTCAAGTCTCCTTCATTGAGCCAGTTTACTCTAGAACGTAATTTCTAAAAATCTTCTTTTATTTTTAGGATATTGTTATAATCTGATTTGAGAGTAAATTCTAGATTATTTAGGTAGGTGTTAAAATCATATGAGCTAGAATTTTGTATACCATCTAATCTAGCAAAAAAAAAATTACTTTTTCCTAAAAAGGTCTTGAAAGGTTATATTTTTCCAATCAATAATACGATTTTTAAATCTAGAAGAGGCAGCAGCAAAGTTGGAGTCAAGTCATCATTCCTTAACAATGTTACCAAATTCAGGGTGGCCACACCAATAAGATTCAAGTCAGAAAGGTTTTGAAAGAGAGTTGGACTATTTAGGAATTAATTCTAGAAGAATGGAATTGTGGTCTGAGTAAGTTTTTGGCAAGTAAATTACGGATGCTTTAGGAAACATCTTTACCCACGCATTATTGGCTAGTAATTTATCTAATCGTTCCATAATGCGATTGCCGCTAATTTATTGTGATTGGACCAGGTATATTTACAGCCTTTGAAGCTTAGGTTCATTAGTTTACAATAGTTAATTTTATTCCATAATTTGACAACCCTTCTTCTATTAATAGGGTTACAACCTAGTTTATCATTTGTTACCAGTACATTATTAAATTCCCCTCCCAATAGCCAAGCACCTTTATAATTAACAAAAATATTTGTGATATTTTTCCACATGTTTCTGTTTGAAATCTTTGAACTAGCGTAAATAGATGAAGATAACCAAGATTGTTGAGAAGCGACTACCTCAATTAGGGCATGAATTTCAATATTTCTTTTGAAAAAATTGTTGACGTTCACCAGGTTTGTATCCCACATCACAACCATTCCACATGATTGTCCCTCTGCTGGAATTTTTATTATATCCGTTAAACTAAATTCATTCATGTGACTACCATGATTTGTCACCCTTATTTCAAGTAAGGTGACCATGCAGGGGTGATGCGTGGCAATTAATTCCTGAAAATTTCTTCTAAATTCTGTATTATTTCCTCCTTTAATATTTCAAATAATAAAAATTTTATCACGATTCATTGGGTGGTGCGGGTGGTATGGAGGACTATTGGACTGACTTCCTTGTCGGAATACTAGGTTCCTCCTTAACGAGGAAACTAGTATCATGGCTAACTTCCCCACAGCGGGGTCCTGAGGTGATCTCATGTCCATTGTGCATTTGAATAGTGAAACTGGACATGATAGAATAAGCCTCTTCTTCCGCCTCTCCTCGAATAGTTACACATTTACTTTGTCTAGGTTTGAAGACTCTACCATTAGCTTCCGTAATTGATCTATCTCTCCCTTCATCCCATCCACCTCTGGATTTTCTAAATCTTATGGAATGTGAGGTTGTGGAACCTATTGATCCATTGGACCCGGGTTCATTGGCATTTCTTATTGAAGGAGTTCCAAAGGCATCAAGATTGGATTTAGGGCAGATAACTCTTGGGGAGAGGAAAAGGGTAGATCTAGACCCATGTTCTGTGTGAGATAAGGATTCTGAGAGTAGTGTTGAGGCATATTCCACTGGGCACGCATGGTTTGGACTATATTGTTGTTCATCCCCGATGTTAGAGGTCGCATGATGTTGTTCTCCCTAATGTGATTCATGTGATTTCTAATTGCTAGGTGAAGACCCTCAAACACAATTTGTGCTAGGAATTGTGGGTTGTTGATTAGTATTATACTCTCCTGCCCGTTGATGTTTACTTGGAGTAATACCACTTTCCTAATTAGACCTATCTCTATCCATGAGGTTGGGTGATGGTTCTGAGGGGGAGGTGGTTTAACATAGACTATGGGAAGAGGATGCCTTTGCTGAGGGAAGGGAGGGAGGTTGTCCAAGAGGTGAGTTCTTTGGTTTCTCAGTATTGAATTAATTGAAATCTTCTTCAATTATTTAGAGGGAGTCTTGGAATTTTTAGGAGATGGGGTTTGGTAATATAAGGGTTGAGGGGTTTGAGTAGAGGGAATAATTACCTCTATTTGCATATAACGTATTTGGAGATATAGAGGATTCTGCATAGGATTTGTTAGGCACGTGTATAGGGTTATTTGCCATTTTGTAAGGTAGAGTTTGTGTGGTTGGACGAGTGTGTTTTCGCATGCAAGGGGGGTTGATTGCCTGTGGAGTTTTGTCATTTATAGAGGGATTAAAACTTAGGTTAGGATCATTATTGATTAAGGGAGTGACACCTGATTGGTTAGTAGGTTTAATTTGGGGTGGGGGGATCTTGCTTATTAGTAAATTTGTGTTCTAGTGGATTTATAAGATTTTTGTCAGGCTTTTTGTGCCCGGTTCAAGTAAATCTAACTAAAGTGGTTTTGGGTTTGTTGTGAGGTGGTATTAACTAATACCACTTGTTGAGGTTCTGAAATTAGTGGACCTTTAAAACTATCTGTTGGGTTATTCTTGGAGGTGATTTGGGATGAAGAATGATGAGATTTTAGTTGTTGAACGTTTTCAAAAGCATTTTTAATAACATTTGGAACATATTTAAGTTTTTGAGTAATAAAATATTCACCCGTTGTGGCATTAATTAACTTGGCATTAATACCTGATTCTTGAATCCCTGAATCAACATCTTTTGATTTTGTTTGTTGAAACCTCCTGCTTCGTGGAAAGAGACTATTTGTCATCCTTCATCCAGTAATTCTGATGGTTGATATTGAGATTTCTTTGATTGAGTCGTTGGTGTAGAACTTGTTTCCTTTGTTGAAACTTGATTCCCATGACAATCTGTGGTTTTATGTCCCAAACGACCACATGTTTTACATAGATGATTGTCCGCCTCATAATGTATTTGTTGTCTATGGCTTTCAATGTAGATGAACGTGTTCACTAGTTCCTCCATAGGCAATTCAATGCAAAGTCTAATGTATCTTCCTCTTAAGGAAGAAGATGTACAAGCGTCTACCGTTAGGAGTCTTCCTATGGCTACCCCAGCTTTTTGTAATATTTGACTATCATAGAATTTTGTAGGTAATTGAGGTAGTCTTACCAAAACGGCGGTACAGATTTGTTTTGCATTCATGGCTACATAGTTTGGTTGCCAACCTTGGATTGATAAAAAGAAACCATAGATAAACCATGGTCCTTTTTGGAGGATATGGTTCATGTTCTCTTCATATTTTAATTTGACGATGAAGTAATCACTGCCCAAGTCAATGAGAGGAAAATTCTCATTAATTTTTCATAGTTCTTGAATTTTTTGTTTCAAAATTTGATGAAGGATTCTTTTTTCATGTGTTTTATTATTAGGAAGTATTTCCATGGATGGTATATTCTTTGCTTATCTTCAAGAGTGATATGGGCGGAGATAGCCAGATTTTCATGATCTTCTTTTGAGTGAGGGAAAGCCTCTTCCTCTTAAATGTTTATTGGGAGAATGAAGGAAGATAGGGGGTCAATAGAGATATTAATTCTTCCCTCATTTCCAACTAGCTTTTCTTTAAAGGTGGCCGGAATGGAGTTGTTTGGATTTAGTAGGTTGTTTGAATCCTTCGTTAATTTGCTAGGTATTAAATTGTCCGGTAATTTTGGAGGGATTTTGGTAGTATCTATGTTGGAAGCAGGGGCGGACCCGCGTGGAGTCAAGTGGATTCATATGAACCCGCTTCATCGAAAAATAACACTGTATATATAGGTATATTTTTGCTGTTTTCAGACAAGATAAGGTATAAATATAATTTTAAACCCACTTGAAACAAGTAAAATGCCTAGCCTGTTGGTAAAGAGGGTTCAAATTTTCCACATGGTCTTAAGTTCGAAACCAGCATGTCACATATGACTTCTAATTTATTTTTTTTGAACCCGCTGGATAAAAATCTTGGGTCCGGCACTGGTTGGAAGGGTTTGAATTTATGGGGATCTTGAGTGTGTGACAGGAATTTAAGAGGAAGAGTTTCTCTTGTTTCTTCACTTAAACTTTACTAAAGTAAATCTAACATCTTCTCATCTTCTCTTTCTTTTAATATTTACTAGTAGTCGTATTCGCGCATCGGTATTAAAAAATATTAATTAAATAAAATTATGATCGGGTTTGTTTGATCCTATTAAATTGTATTGCTTTAATAAAATTCAATTGTAATCTTACTTGTCAATACGATATACCCAATAATGAAATATCTACTAAATCAAAGGTACTTATATAGTTAGTGAATAACTTTTTTGTTCTATATTTTTTTTATTATATTAACCAATATTGCATATTCGCTTTCTTTTTGTCATATATGAGAAGATTTATAATTTATTACTGTTAAAATATTTTTTATTTTAAATTTTATTCTATTGTTCTTAATAATATTATCTAAATTTTAATAAACAAAATCTCTGTTAAACTAATAGGACTTATACAGAGAGCGCATTAAATAACTTTTTTGTTATGTATTTTTTTTTATTATATCATCTAATATAAAATATTATTACATTGCTAATAGAGTTTTATTAGCATATTACTTTATTAAATATTTTTCTCTGAAAGTTTTTTTTATGTCTTTATTTTCGTTTTATTTATTTTAAAATAATTTTAAAACTCCAACTTAAAACTAATTCTCAAATTCAATTGGTAATTTATTATTTTTTATCATCTAATATTTAATATTATTACATTGCTAATAGAGTTTTATTAGCATATT
>MU704767.1:6280-21282 GCA_026770625.1 Nicotiana glauca
AACAACACGTTAGCTGCTCTAGGCGCGCTTTTAATAAATCTTAACTTCCTATATACGGGTGTGCATTTCATGCAACACAAATCCAAATCCAAAAACGTTGAATATGAATGTGTTGAGGATCTGGGTGTATTTCATGTGACGTGATTCGAAAACATATTCTTAAACGACGTTTACTTTCTTGAATAAATAATAATTGACAAAAGCGGTAAATAAAATTGCACTGTAGGTTGACATGTATTAAAATCAAAATTTAGCCAAATATAGCAGTTGAGTGACTGTGCTAGAACCACGAAACTCGGGAGTGCCTAACCCCTTCTCCCGGGTGAACAGAATTCCTTACTCAGGTTTCTGGTTCGCGAATGTTAAACAGAGTCAAACCCTTTCCTAGATTCGGGATTCAAAACCGGTGACTTGGGACACCATAAATCTCCCAAGTGGCGACTCTGAATCTCAAATAAAATGAATCCCGTTTCGATTGTCCTTTAAGTGGAAAAACTCCTTTTTTATTATATCCCTTCCCCGGGGTATAGTAAAGTATTAGGTAAAAAGGAGGTGTGACAACAGGGTCTCAGCTTTGCGTTGTGATGGTACTGATGAGCTTGAGGTACAGCTCTTTCGTTTGGGTCATTTTCATAATTTGAGTATGTTCATACCGTTTCTTATTGGTGCGCGAATTAAGCAAGTTGTGGCTTAGGCTTGTATTGATGTGTCATGTCACCAGAGTGGTGTATCGGATTCGAGGTGATCATTGGGGTCATTAATGAATACGAACGGAATTGATTTCAGCTTGTTAGAAGGATAATATCGAGGTTCGGCTCAGAAAAAATCTACGGGGGTATTAGCCAAAGGGAGGTGACTTCACAAATGGTTGACCTGAGAAATGGTTACGGTTTATTGCATGTTTCATTTATCCTTAGCAATATATGGGAGTGTTGGAATAAGACCTTAGTTGATAAGAGGTTTTCTACCGGTATTCGGCTGTTGTGTGCAGCTGCTGTGAATAAAAGTTATCGTTTCGAGTGTTTGAGTTATGTGGTGTATCATATGATTGCAGCTGAGGTTGCAAGTATGGGTTATTACAGTTGGTTCGGACTTATTCTGAATATAGATGTGAGGTTTTGATCTTGTGTATGATTTCGAAAAGTGAAATGTGGTTCAATGATTTATGGGCTTGACTGGATTATGTGATCTTGGTTAAAAATGTGTAATCAGACCTATATGAGACAGGGTGACATGGGATCACCCCCTGGTTTATGCTTGGTAAAGTTATTCAGTTATTGGTTGTCTTCTAGGACAACTCTAGGTACGTTCGAGGACGAACGTGTGTTTAAGTGGGGGAGGATGTAACGACCCAACCGGTCGTTTTGAGCTTTTGCACTTTGATCTCCAGTTTTCGGGCATGACTCTCCCCGTGTTATGTATTATGACTAATGTAGACCGTGGTTTTGGTTTTCAAAAAAAATTGGAATGAATTTGAAAGAACAGTTTCAGTTGAAAGCTTTTAATTTGAAAGGTTTGACCAAGAGTTGACTTATTTGTATATGAGCTCGGAATGAAGTTTTTATGATTTGGTTAGCTTCGTTAGGTGATTTGTGACTTAGGAGCGTGATCGGAATTGGTTTTTGAGGTCCGGTGTAAAATTAGACTTGAATTGGCGAAGTTAGTATTTGGCGAATTCCGGTTGATAGGTGAGATTTTGATTCGAGGGTCGGAATAGAATTCCGAGTGTTTTTGTAGCTTCGTTATGTCATTTTTATTGTGTGTGCAGAACTTCAGGTTATTCGGACGTCGTTTGTTTGGGTTTTTGATCAAAAGTGTGTTTCGAAAGATTTAGAAGAACTTAGGCTTGAATGCGATGTAATTTGATGGATTTGGTGTTGTTTGTGGTGTTTTGATGATTGGAGCAAGTTTGAATGACGTTTTAGGATGGGTTGGCATTTTTGGTTGAGGTCTTAAGGGCCTCGGGGTAATTTCAGATGGCCATCGGGATGAATTTTGGACTTGTGAGATTGTTGGTGTTGCTGATATCTGGTATTTCAGCATCTGCGGAAAAGGGGCCGTAGATGCGGTTCGCAGATGCGAAGTATGGGTCGCAGGTTTGAAGGTTCCCCAATTGGAGAATTCCACAGAAACAGATTAATTCCGCAGGTGCGGTGTCCGCAGGTGCGGACAATGACCGCAGAAGCGGTCTGTACGCTTTAGAGGAGTTCCGCAGGAGCGGATGTTTGAATGCATAAGTGGGGTCCGCAAAAGCAGGACTTGACTGCAAAAGCGGTCCTGGACTTAATGAAGATCCGCAGAAGCGGAGGTAGAACCACAGATGTGGTGGTCGCAAATGCGGTAAGGCAGCCGCAAATGCAAAAATGCCTGTACAGAGAAGGGTTTTAAAATCTCATTTTGTTCCGCGAGCTAAGGTTTATTTCCACAATTTTGGATTGACCTTGAGAGCTTTTGGACGGAAATTGAAGAGGGTTTCGACTGAGTTTGACCGGAGGTAAGTCCTATGAACTAAAACACGATTGTATGTGAAATTAACCTTGAAATTCATGGAAACTTGGCTAAAATAGGAAGAAGTAGGGCTTGAATTTTTGAAATTTTAAATTGGAATTTGAACGGCCATTTGAGTTTGGATTTGAGAGTTTTTGGTATGTATGAACTCGTGAGGAGATAAGGAACATATTGATGTATAAATTTCTCAGTTTCGAGAAGTGGGCCTGGGGCTCGGGTTTTGGTAATTTCAGGATTTGTGCCAGTTATTTATTCTTTTCGCTTGGGCTTTGTTCCCTTAGCATATTGTGATGTATTCGCTCTGATTTTTGATAGATTCAACGCACGTGGAGGCCGATTTGAGGGGCAAGGCATTGCGAGTTGGAAATTTTGCCGGTTCGAGGTGAGTAATGATTGTAGATGATATCTTGAGGGTTTGAAACCCCGAATTTGTACACCGTAGTGCTATATTGAGGTGACTTGCACGTCGGATAGCGAGCGTGGGGTAGAGCACCATTGAGGATTGTGACTTGGTCCGTCCCGATTGATGATTTTACCGTGTATTTGACTGAAACTTATTTGATATTGTCATGATTTGGGCTGATTACCACAGTTGGGCTTCGTGCCAATTATTTGAACCCTTCGGGGATTTTATCACTATTTCCTCACTATTTGACATACTACTTGAACTCAGTCCTGTTAATCATACTATTTTACAAACTCAGCCGTTTTAATTGAACTTTGAGACTTAAATGATATTTCCACTGTTGTTTGGGCTGAGTACTACTAATTTATTGATGCCTGAGGGGCTTATGATGTTTTTCTGGACTGAGTGAGGCCGAGTGCCATATGTGAGGATATGTTGAGTGATGTGAGGAGGCTTTCAGGCCTCGAGTGTTATGTGAGGAGGCTTTCAGGCCTCGAGTGTTATGTGAGGAGGCTTTCAGGCCTTGAGTGTGATGTAAGAAGGCTTTCAGGCCTTGTTTTATATGCCACGAGGTGGCTTGATATTGTGCTTGGGCCGTATGGGGCCCCTCCGGTGTCTGCACGCCCGCAGTGAGCGCAAGTACCCATATGGATCGGGCTGCACACCGCAGCGAGATATGGATCGGGATGCACGCCGCAGCGATATGTGGATCGGGCTACACGCCACAGCAGTTACTATATGATACTGTTCTAAGAGTGATCTGAGAGAGCGAGCCCGAGGGGCTGAGAGTGTTTCTCAGATGAGCCCGAGGGGCTGGTACTGTTTTGAGATATTGCCCAAGGGGCGAACTTTTATGTGCGCATCTTGCATATTTATTTGCCTTTTTACCTGTCATACTGTGGTATTTGTGCCCGAGGGGCAAATTTTTCTCTGCTTATCAGCGCTAACTATTTTGAAATCGTTTTTGTAACTGTTGAAAAGATCATTTTCAAAAGAGCTTTAAACTGAGCCAAGATATTTCCAAAGATTTCACAGCCTTACTGTTTTCTCAAAGGATTGTACCCTGCTTCTATACAGCATGATGGTTTGTCTTATGTGATTTCTTACTACTCAGTTGCTATTTACCTTTATTGCTCACAGAGTTGGAGTACTCACTTTACTCTTTGCACCTCGTGTACGGATGCAGGTATCTATTCACCCGGTAATGGGTTTGGACCGATCAGAGGTAGAGTTATATGAGTTAAAGAGGTGACTGTCAGCATTCGCAGAATCATTTTTCTCTCTCTTTGTTCATTATTTCAGTTTTGTATATAATAGACCTTGTAGTGGATTTATTTTCTGATAGATGCTCGTGACTTGTGACACCCCAATTAGGGTTGTGTTGGGTTGTAATTTCATTAACTAATATTATTAAGATATATTTTTTCTGTTCATTTATGCTTAACTATTTTCTTGAAAGAGACGAGTTGGGTTAGTTTGCTGGCCTTGTCTTCACGAGAGGCGCCATTAATCGTAGCAAACTCAACCTTACACAACGGTAGGAAGAGCGGGCGCTAAAACTTTTACCCGAATAGTGGTATCGGGGTCGATCTTCCAAGGGAGCTTGGAATGGAGTTGCGTATTTGTATAGACTAAGAATGCGTTTGTGCTTCTAATTGCACTTCTAACATTTTTGGGTTTTCTTTTTATCAACAACTATTATCAACTGAGGGTAAGACTAAATTATGCTAAAGATATATTTTCTAAGTTGTAATTAAGATAGAGAAAGGCACTAGGGTCATGGCATCACCTAGGTGGTTAACAAACGGGTAGAAACTACTAATAATAGATTGACATATTTGAGATCAATGTTATAACCATTGCACAATTGTACCCACTCTCACACCTCTCGGTAGAGAGAGCGATTTTGCCCAATTGACTCTCTCGAGACCAATTGGGTAGGCCAATTAGACCAGGCAACTAGGGTTCAAGTAGGGTGATTACTCTCTCGAGGTTTAACCCGTTAATTGGGACTACCATTTCTCATGGGTCCATCCCAATTCCTTGTTGGGTCAATTTGGGGGTTATAGACTCTCTTTCTCAAGAAGAGTCAAAACCCACTAAGCTAGAATCAATGTTTGCAACCCCCAATCCTTAATTAAAGCATAAAATTAACCCAAATAACGAACTCCCAATATCAATCTATCATTAAGAAGCAACACCCATCAATTACCCACACTAGGGTTGAGCCACAACCCTAGCTAATGGGATTAGCTAGACATAATTAAAGAAGAAATAGTAGATGAAATTGACATAATAATTAACTACAATGTTAATCTACTCGAATCCACGTTAATACAAGAAGAAATTGCCCAAAATAGGCTAAAATTATGAAGTCTCGAGCTCAGCTGCTATCTGATACAACCAAAAAACTTCACCAAAAAAAGTAAAATGTTCTATTTATACTACACAGGAAAAATCGAACAAAAATACCCCTGAGGGTATGGCGCGGACCGTGTACAAATGTCACGCGGCTGCGGAGGGCACTTGATCTTCAAATCTTGCTTCTGGAACTGGGGGATGCGGACCGCACAAGTATGTCACGCGGCCGCGTTGGCTAAGGGACGCGGACCGCACAGAAATGGTATGCGGCCACGTAGCAAGACTCATCAAAATCATCACTCTCTGAACTTTACCCATGCGGACCACACTGCTTTGGTATGCGGCCACGTGGGCTTTTTCCTTGAATGGTTGGGTCTTAGAACCTTCACAAGTGCGGACCGCGTGGAAAGGATCGTGGACCGCGTGGCTTGACATTGCATTTTCCTGGTCTCTGAACTGTCTTGTGCGGCCGCGTGGCAAAGCAGTGTGGACCGCACAGGGTGAACTTGAACTAACCCAGCCTCTGAACTCTCCTGCGCGGCCGCACACCAAATCAGTGTGGTCCGTGCAGGTCATCTTGTTCCCCACTTTAGTTGTCTTTTGACACTTGGCAGATTTAACTCCTTTTTGAGCTGATCTTTGATATTTGTCATCTTGTCGCTCAAACCTGCAATCAAGTCAATTTGTAAGCATTTTGGGACTAATATATGGCAATTGATGCACAAAGCTCAGGTAAGAACGGGTATAAAACATGTAGAAATCACAGTTATCAACTCCCCCAAACTTAAACCTTTGCTTGTCCTCAAGCAAATAAAATGAGACCTATCCCTCAATGGAAAACACCCAAGTGATTCTTGTTCATCCTAAAGTAACCTCAACAAGCATCAATTGGGACTAGCAATTTCCCTCAATGCGAATGCATCATTAACACATTTAAAACTTTGAAAACTTGTGGATCAAGTGTGACACAAAAGCATCAAGAGTTGACACATCTCATCAAGGAACCTTTATCAAGTACTTTGGTCATTGTGGAACCCAGACTCACACATCCTCAACTCTCCCTAAGTGAACCTCACCTTTTAGAGTATTTGCACACAAACCGAGGTGGATGGATTTCTCACTCGTCTCTCACAAAGAAAAGGCCCTAAGTCCGGCTCTAAGTACCATATGCTTGCCCTTTATGTAAGTATCCACTACTGTAGGCTTCCCTCAACTCAAGATCATATAGGGCTTTTGAGGAGTCATTGTGAACGCTTTTGGGTGAAGGTAGGATATGATTTTGTTCAAATGGGTTCAATCTTCCCTTAAGCACTTCTTTTGATTCATTTTGGCACACTTTCTTGACTCAATTGAGTAATTCACTTCTTTTAAGGGGCTAGAGAGACACATTGTCACACTTTCTTTTGCAATTCAAACCTTTTTTTTCCTTTTGACTACTTTTTCACACCTTTTTTTTCACTTTTTGTTGTCCTTTGATTCCATTTTTGATTCTTATTCTCTTTTTGTCCTTTTTTAATTGTATTTTTCTCTTTTTCATTGCCTTCCTTTTCTTTTGCTTTTGTACCTTCTACCACATTGTTTCCTTTCTTGTCTCTCCCCCCAAACTTAGACATTTGCCACTATTCAAGGGAAGATTTGGGTGCCAAGAGAAGGTCTAATTGAGAACGGGTATAGGCTTGTAACTTGGTTCATGAAAGAAAAAGGTTTAAGGCTCAAAAGGGGTGAACTAGGGATCATTTAATTGGTAGGTTATGAAATTGTTCAAATTGGCATTTTTAGATCAAGGAGAGCCTATAATCACTTCTCAAATCAAGTTTCACCTATGATTTCGCCTCAACAAACATTCGGGGCAAGTTCTAGACCATCGGCTCGGTACTTGGGCTCAATAAATCGAATTCTCACCACATACACTCAAGGATTGCCAAAGACGGAGTCGAGGGACCACAACGACCTTAGATATGATTCATGCGCACAATGGCCCAAAATGACCACGTGATGATTGTTTGGTCAACACAAGAGTCTCAAGGCCACAACTTTCACCATCCTAATCAAAGCATAATGTCTTTGACCATAGGATCAAAGGTAAATGTGCTAGGCCCAAGTGAAGCTTTGCTTGAGGAACCCTTAACTACAAAAAACTTGAAAATCGAAAAGAAAAATCAAACACGAACTCAACCCTTAAGAAAGTTGTCACGCCATCTATCATTGGGAAGAGCCACCCGGTTCACACAGCACTCTACCCTTGGAAAGAACCGTGGCATTAAGAAAACCAAGGTCTTATTGCAAACGCCAAAATAAAACCAAAAAAGAGGCTACGAGCCTAATTTTGCAACTAAAACGAAAACAAAATTTTTTAACAAAAATAGAAAACCAAAATGAAAACCGAATGAATATGTACAAAAGGGGAGTAGAATATACAACTAGGGGCGATGAATATATACATGAGGTTGAAGAGCATCTAGAATGAACAGTTATATAGAAGCCATCTACAACTACGAATGTACTGAAAGTAAAAGAATATGTACAATAATCTAGAGTATCAATCAAAATGGTAGGGCCACACCCCCACAAATAAAAGCTAGCATTGTCCCCAATGCTAACTATCAAGATAAAGCATCAAAAATCAGTAAAGGATATAGAGCAGCCCCTCAAGCCTCATCAGTCACCCTGTGCTGCTCAGTAGCTCCCGAGTCCTCTGTACCGGCAGGGACCTCAGACTGGTCCCCAGCCTACTGCTGCTGTGCTGCTGGGACTGGTGGAACTGTGGAGGGCTCAACATCTGGAGTACTGGAGGGAACCACTTGGACCGGAGCCACCTCAATCACTATTCCCTCTGTGCTAGGGAGCTTCCTCTTCTTCTTTGGCTTGTGCTCCTCCGCTTGTGGCTGCACTGCTGCTGGCTCTCCAGCTGGATCTCCAAATAATAGTTCGAGTGGCATCTGATCCGCTAGCATCTTGTCCACATCCTCTCTAATTTTCTACACGGACTCTTTTGAGGCCTTTGTCTTCCTCAGCTTCCTATGATCCTTAGCCAATTTGTCTAGTGCTTTGCTATGGTCCCCAGCTGCTTTGGCTAACTTATCCTGCTTCTCCATCATCTTTTCCTGGTTGGCCAGGATCTTCTTCAGTGTATCCTCAATGGAGGAAGGAATATCAACAGTGACTGGTGCTCCCTGTGCCTGTACAGCAGTGGTCAATGTGGACAACTTGAATGTCGCAGCTGACATCCAGTTGTTCAAACTGGCTAATGAGTGTGTGAGCTGGTTGCTAGTGAACCGGTGAGTCTTTGATGAAGGAATCACCGGATTAGCTGCGACAGATGGGCCAGCTATGTAGGAAGGACCTGGGGGCAGTGCCTCATCAGTAGCAGGCTCAGTGGGCTGCTCAGTAGCAACTGGCTCTTCAGACTGGCCAGGTGCGGATGAGGTAGAAGCCTGAGTCTTTTTGCCTCTCTTTGGGTTGTCCGGACCCAACTGATCATACCACGAGTAGGGGGCTATTGGAGGTACCGAGACATCATATCTTTTCTTCTTCACTTTCAATTCTCTAAAGTATAGGGAGAGTGTGTTCGGGAAGGGGTTTCACACCTCCTTTTTCCGAGCTTTACTACACCCCGTGAAAGGTGTAATAATAAGGGAGTTATTTCCAACTTGAAGTGACAATCGAAACGGGATTCGTTTTATTAAAGATTCAGAGTCGCCACTTGGGAGATTTATGGTATACCAAGTCACCGGTTTGAATCCCGAATCGAGGAAAGGGTTTGACTCTGTATTACAGTCACGAACCAAAAATCCGAGTAAGGAATTCTGTTAACCCGGGAGAAGGGGTCAGGCACTCCCGAGTTCCGTGGTTCTAGCACAGTCGCTCAACTGTTATACTTGGCTAAAATACTTGATTTTTATACATGTTATCCTATTGTGCAATTTTAGAATTATTTACCGCTTTCAATCAATTGTTAAGAAAGTGAACGTCGTTTAAGAACGTGTTTTCGGATCACGTCACATGAAATGCACCCAAATCCTTGACACATTCTTATTCAACGTTTTAGGATTTGGATTTGGGTCGCATGAAATGCACACCCGTATTTAAGAAGGTAAGATTACTAAAAGCGCGCCTAAAGCGACTAACGGGTTGTTATCTTTATGGGAGGCCGTGAAATTCGCTAAACTGCACGCCCCAAATTCTAAGTATGTTAAAGAAGCAATTAATGAGGCCCCCGCAATTTATGCATTTTTTGTTTGGCGAGGCTCTTCTCATTTCTTATTTAAAGGCCAACCTAAAGTGACTACGATTTTTCTATTTATTATTTATCTCTAAAAGGGCTAATTAATTTACATTTATAAAATTCGGACCACAAGTTCAAGTCCGAATTCAAACAAAAGGGGAAACCCTCTTAATTTGAACCCGCTACTTAACTCGAAGGCCACTTATAATATTTGGTAACTAAGTGTCATGACTATGTCGAAAGACTAGAAGGCCAAACCTTGAAATTACCATCAGTTCAGTATCCACCATTGTAGAATAATATGAAATGAGATGTACTATGTGTATGTCAAACAAGTTAGCACAAGATTCCATAAGATAATTCTTCTACATAACTTTCAATCTAATCCCTAATTACGCTTGACCTTCTACAGAGATGTGCTCTAGCATGTTTTCAAGAATTGAAATCTGAACAAAACAATCCCAACAAAGACCATTCTATAGAGACATTGGCATAAGTAACTGATGAGTATGGAGACTAATCACGTGCCCCGCCATCACAGACAGCATAGAGTAAGTTTTAGTTCTTCCAATATTATACAATAAAACTCATCTTAGGTACATTGGCAAAAGGAGAACAATTAAGCTTTAAAATCCAGCAAATAACTCATAAGTGTACGTTTACACATTTCAGTCCCAAATATATACATCCAATAGTGTACTCAAAAATGCAATTAACTATATAAACTTACTGCCATATTTATAAAGAAAACAAAATCCATTACATCAATTCAAAAATTGTATCACGCATAGAACTTAGTTCAATGCAGCGAAACAAGCTAATCAGCAACTACACTTGGAACATAAAGCTCAGAATTCTCGTTCCCTCAACTTTGTTAAATATTAACCAAAAGGAATTCAAGCAATAAAATGGTTGAAGAATAACAACAAGAGATGCGAATTTCCACCAATTGAAATACCATTAAAACTCAACTTTCACGTTAGTGCTTATATACCCAAACTCCCACACTAACACAGATTTGAAGTAAACTACATAAAGGCTCAAACTAATAAAGTCTCGAAACAAAGCTTAACCAACTATTGGACAATCACAGTACATTGCCAACACCGTAATGGTTCAATATCCAAAAATTTCCAGATTTGTTTTACCCAGAATAGTGAACTAGCTTTGACGATAATTAGCCTGAATGATAATTGACATAGATATCGTGTTTCAAATTAACTTAGGATTTCATTCAAAATAGAAGAAAAATATACGTTCACTAAACATCAAAGTAGCACTAATCGGAATTCAAGCAGAACCACAAAATTAAACAGAAATTCAACAATTTTTAGTCATTCAATGAAGCTATAATACAAAGGAACCGAAAACTTACCTAATCGAACAGCAAAATGACCGAAACAAACAAAATGAAAGCTGTAAATAGCTGCTACAGTCGGAGCGTGGTCCGTTCTAGAACAAAGCAATGAAATCAGCGAGCAAAATACACTTCCGCAGCTCGAATATCAAATCCGAAGAAAAGAAATCGAGTTTTGAAACTTTGATACCCGATTCCCTTGCGAATCTTCCATGAAATTCCGGTTTTCCTTTTTGTTTTCCCGACTTTGTGATTTTCAGATCGAATTTCGGATCTTTGGATTCAAAACAAAAAATGATTTCAGTTTTCTATGTGTGATGTGCGTTTAAACTACAGAGAATTAGGAAGAATAAGGTGACTCCATGGGAGCTTTGTTGTTTTTCTGAAAAGCGAGAGAGGAGGAGGAATTTTTTGGAACGCCCTCTTTTCTTCGATGGCCCCCCCTTTTGCGTGTCTGTGTGTGTGATATATCTGAAGTGAGAATGGAGAAGCAGAGCAAAAATGGAGAATGGAGCACGCTAATTCCGTGTCTCTAAGGGGAAAGGGTTCAGGCGGGTTTTTGGATGAGTTTTGGCCCGGATTACATGTTTTGGGAGGGTTTAATGAGAGTTCGGCTTGGGCTGGCCCAAAACATGGGTATTTTGTTAAGACCTTTATTTCTTTTATTTCATTTTGTATTTTTGTATTATTTTTTTCTTCTAATTTTATAGAAATGCAAGGATTAAAATAAAGTCCTAATATATTTCAAAATTAGACTAACTAACTCCTAAAATTTGTTTAAAATCTATTTCGTGACGAATTCACAATTAAACAATTAAAAATGCAAAAGTGGACTATTTTTGTTATTTCCTTCATATTTGTTCTAAAACAAATTAACCCTAAATTAATCCTAAAATATGAAATTAGATCCTAAATGCAAATGCGTATTTTTATATTTTTCGTACGAATTAAGATGCACAGATAAAATGCAACAATTACCAAAAATGACACAAAATTCACAGAAAAAATTGTAAAAATAAAGAAAAATCATTTTGTTTGAAATTTTTGGGAATAATTCATATATAGGGCAAAAATCACGTGCTCACAAGGGGTAGTTTATTTTTGTCTCATACCCGACTTGAGAAATCACTCTCGACATTATGTTACCCACATTCAGAGGAAACGCTGCCATGATGGAGGCTACCAAAATAGCACGAGGAAGAGGAACTGTCTGATCATGTGTGGACGGGTCAAGTCGACTACATACGAAAGTCAACCAACCTTTAGCTTCAAAATTCAGTATGTTCCTATGGATCTTTTCCTGTGCTTTCAACCAAACGGGGACTGTACACGGGGTTGCTAAGTGCTCGGCCAACCAAGGACAAACTTCTTCTTTTAGTGCCAGCTTTTCAAGATACTGAGATTTGTCCTCTTCCTGAAACCCCAAGAAGTCATTCGGTGACTTCCTATCAAAAACCACTATCTTGTCCCTCACTTTTGTTGCTTTTGAGTCCCGAACTATATGGTGAACATTACAGTAAAACTTCTTCACCATATGCTCGTTTGCTATTTCAAATCGCTCTTTGAAGAATCCCCAACCCTCTCTAGTGCGGAATTGTGCTTGCACATGAGGGTTGAGAGGGAAAAGATCGGCATATATGAACTGCCTCTCCGAAATCAGTTTCCTTTTGGGCTACCACTCCCGGAATTTGTAGAAGGCGACCTCACTGACAAACCAATCTTCCCATACCTCTGGTCTCCTGGTCCTCTCTATACCTCCAACCTATGGTTCACCTCCTTCAGCATATCCTCCACTCTTCCCTGATAGTGAAGCTGTGGGAGAAGTGGAGTATTGGCCCTCACTTTCTTTTTCTGATCCGGACTCATCAGATGAGTCCAAGACTACATTCACTGGTCTCTTGGAAGTGGCAACATCCTCATGATCAAGAGAAGGGGAGTCATAGATTGGAATTGATACAGACATGTGGGTGGGGGCAGACTCCGAAGTCACACTCCGGGAAGGTGCGTACTCACTCCCTGTGGAATGGGAGGCAGCCCTGTCAGCTTCCCGAATTAGCTTCCAGGTTCTCTTTATGTTCTCCCTAGTCTGGGAGTGAGCTTTACAATTCTCTTGCTTTTCCTCCCTCCGGAGGAATCACCCCTCCCAGGTTGTTTTTCTTTACCCCCGCGTTGTTGTTGTTGTTTACCTCCACGTTTTTAACCATTGCCTGTAAGAATACATGACTAACTTTGTTAGTAGAAGCACATAAGGTGAATTAGAAAGTTCAGTTGAAAGAAAAAAATGCAAACACAGTGACATAGACTGAGGGGCGCGGACCGCACAAGAATGCACGCGGTCCGCACTGCTTTGGACCACGGCCGCGTTGGTTCAGCGCGGACCGCACTAAAATGGTACGCGGTCCGCTCAGGTCAAATTCTCAAAAAGTTACTTCTCTGAACTCCTCTCACGCGGTCCGCATGATTTCGGACCGCGGCCGTACTGGACTTATGCGGACCGCAAACAAATGGCACGCAGACCGCGCTAAGAGGATGCATCATCACACACAAAGAGTCAAGCGGACCGCGCCCAAATGCCACGCGGCCGTGTAGGGCTAATTTAACTGAGCCGAGATTTTAGTTCCATTAAGTCCAATTTTTTGTTCAAAATTTGATTCCTAAGTGTCCTTACTCAAGTAATTAACAAGAATTCATGCCCTATTATCTCAAAGTAACACAGAGAATCTAATCTAACAGTTAAACTAAAAAAAAGAAAGAGAAGAAAATAAGAAGCTATACTAGTAGATAACAAGTACAAGAAACAAAAATTAGACTATGAATGAAATGAATAAGAGTTGTTACCAGGTATTAATAAGAATGACTATGTTCAGAATTAGCCTTGATGAACAGTGAACTTTAGAGTGCAGGAGGAAATTTTTCGAAAAGAATAAAATGAGGCCCAAGGCCTCTATTTATAGAAAAGACCTGGGACCCACCGCTCACCAACCAACGCGGCCGCACAAAATGGGCCACGGACCGTACTGGGTTTACCTTCCTTCACAAGTTGCTGGTCAAGCCACGCGGACCGCACTATTTTGGTGCACGGCCGTGTAGCAAACTTCAAAGACCTGTTGTTTCAGTTCTTCCCACGCGGACCGCACTGCTTTGGTCCGCGGCCGCATTGTAACTTATCAGAGAGCATGACATTTTGAGTTTTCAAATGTGGACCGCACAGGAAGGGATGCAGACCACGATGATTCTTCTAAGACTTAAGTCTCAGCGTGCGCGGCCGCGTAGGCAACCTTTAGAAACTGCTCATTTTTGCATTTTTGTCCTGCACTGGTTCAACATTATCCCTGCAATACTTCACAAACTATCAGCTCAAAAACCCTCCTCTACAACAGAAAAACAAAGAAAAGCAAAGGACATGGGTTGCCTCCCAAGAAGCGCCTGATTTAACGTTGCAGCACGACGCATGTTACCATCACAATCATTTCAAATGAATAAGCGCCACCACATGGCTGTCATAAATCTTGCCCAAGTAATGCTTGACACGATGCCATTGACCCGGAATACTTCACCACATGGTTGTCATCAATCTTGCCCAAGTAATCACGTGCTCACAGCTGCCTCTCTTTGCCCGGAAACATGAAGAGTTTTCGTGCAAAGACAAGTGAGCGGAACTGAGAGATTTTTGCCCGTTCGCATATTCCGTGTGAAGCATTTTTGAAAGAGTTGACCGCACTCTACTTCAGAGGTTGCCTACATATCCTGGGCTAAACAGGAATCAGGTCAGTGTAGTTCGGGAATGTCTGGTAGCTGGGACTACCAGGAGCTGTGATTTTACTGCTGTTGCTGCTGTTACTGCTTGTTGACCTCCTTATTACACCGTGGTAAAACAAAAGAAGCTAGCCTAAGCTATGATCTATGAGTTACAAAAGATCCTATCTATGTCTTCAAACTTGCTCTTGTGTTGCCTTGAGCTTGTATCTTGTGTTCTTCGAAATTCTTGTTGTTGCCTTAACGATGTTTTGCCATTCCTCTTGTTGATGCTTGACTACTACCATTTGAAATATATGTGTCCATTTTTCAGGTGGGCTCCTGCTTATGATGCTTGGAAGGTATTCCCTTGTTTTCCAGGTGGGCTCCTGCTTGCGATGCTTGAAAAG
>MU704773.1:0-12855 GCA_026770625.1 Nicotiana glauca
ACCAGGTTAGATAAGATTAAGAATGAATTTATTCGGGAGAAGGTGGGGGTGGCCCCAATGGATGAGAAGATGCGAGAGGCGAGGCTCAGGTGGTTCGGGCATGTGTGGAGGAGAAGCCCTGATGCCTCGGTGAGGAGTTGTGAGCGGCTGGCGGTGGTCGGCGTGAGTCAAGGCAGAGGGAGGCCTAAGAGGTATTGGGGAGAGGTGATTAGGCAGGACATGGCTAGGATGCGGATTTCCGAGGACATGGCCCTTGATAGGAAAGTCTGGAGGTCTAGTATCAGGGTTGTAGGATAGGGGCTTCTAGGATTTTTCGTACTCCTTTCCCGGGGTGGGTGGGGTTTGGTAGGGCTCTCCATAGATGATTTGTGTATTGGATTGTATCCCCTTATGGTAGTCACTGTTTTATACTATTGCATGCCATTTTATTTATGGTTCTTAGGGTTCCTTTGTTTAGATAATTATTTATGTGATCTCTGCTGGAGTTACTAATGCTCTTGTGTTTTTGTTTTTGTTTTTATTTTTCCTTTCCTTCCCTGAGCCGAGGGTCGATTGGAAACAGCCTCTCTGCCCTTTCGGGTAGGGGTAAGGCATGTCTACATATTATCCTTCCCAGACCCCACACTATACTGGGTAGTTGTTGTTGTTGTTGTTGCATGGAGTCTTACAAACTCAGGTTCGTATGGCCCGCCAAGTTCTATAGATTTGATTTGAAACTCTTAATTAGTTCGTCTAATAAGGACATTAATGGTCCCAAATCATGTTTAGATAATATAGTTGTTTAATTGTGATGCATATTCTTTTTTGCTTTTCATTTGATAATAATTCCAGTTCCCTTTTTGTTCTGTCACTTTCTTGTGTATTGTGGTAGAATCAAAAATTATTGTTATGATTTGTTGTACATATTATTTGGATTACAGTAAAGATGTAACCGGGTTTTTTTAACATGGACTTGGCTGCCCCCTTTGTTCCTGTATAATCTTTTGGATTGGAATAATAGGTCATCACCACCTAACAGCGTGAAATTATGAATTAAAAAAAAAGTACCGGCTTGAAATAAATTTGATGTGAAAATATGTGATCTTTAATTTTGTCCATTATTACAGAGTCGGGGCATATATTCCATATCCTTATACGCTATTGGAATCCTCTGTTTTGATTTTTGAATAACGAATTTTGGGGATATATATATAATTGTTAAATTTGCATGATCATGGCAAATTTAATGGGTAATTTCATTTGTGTTATTTGATTTTAACTTCTAAATTATCAAAACACTTTTTTCATAGTCCATTTTCTCGTTGATGTTTTGAGTTACAGGTACATTTCTTAGAGTATATGGTGTTGTATGAAGGCATACTGCAACTTTAATATGGATTGTATCAACTTGTCTTCCCATTAAAATACTTCCAAACAAATAATGTACTAACCTTATCACGGGTTGATTGAGTGTACTCTTTGACAAAATAATTTAACAAATATTTTACGATATAAAAGATAAAATAAAAATAACAACAATAATAATTATTATTATTATTATTATTTTGACCTTGACAAATAAGTTACCGGTACGAGAACTCATATTGATCTTTCACTGTAACTTACTTTATTATTTTTATATACAATTAAGTACTCAAAGTTTTGTTTTAATAATATTGATATTATTTAGCAAGATAATATGCTATATCACTCAGCATATACGTGCAATGCATGTGCAGAAAGACTAGTATATACTAAATTTGAGTCGGCGCCGCTGATGAAATATACCACCAATTGAAGTATGAAGTGTTATATATGGTGAATGCATGAACTATGGCTGCATTGTTGTTAACATACAGATTCACTGAGTAGAAGCCATAGATTGAAGAATCCTAATTTTAGCAACAAGCATTGAAAGAGAAGTTCTGGAAAAATCTTTTCTTTTTGTCGAGAGTGTTTCTGTACAGACTTCCCTCTATATTTTTTTTACAACCTACCTAACTATTCTCCTATATATAATTTGGGTGGGGTTCACTTAAATTACATTTGGGCCTAAACATAAATTGGGTCTGCTACTTAACCAGGTTCATTACAATTTTTAGCTCCAACACCCCCCCACTCCCAAGCTGGAAGGGCTGGCCATTCCAAGCTTGGCAATGAATCCCTGTTGTTGCACACCAAGTATGGGCTTAGTAAAAATGTCAGCAGGTTGAGTAGAAGTAGAGATAGAATGAAGAGAAATGAGACCAGTAGAAAGTGCAGTCCGTACAAAATGACAATCCACCTCGATGTGCTTAGTACGCTCATGAAAAACAGGATTCTTTGCGACGTGAACAGCAGCCTGATTGTCACAATATACCTAGACTGGGCAGAGATTATCAACACCAAGTTCAGCCAACAAACGAACCAACAAAGTGATTTCAGCCACCAATATTCGAAGGACTCTATATTCAGCTTCTGCAGAAGATACTGTTGTGGTGGGCTGCTTCTTGGATTTCCAGGAAATAGGGCAACCACCACGCAATAATAGAAACCCAGAAACTGATTTTCTACTATCAGAACAACTAGCCCAATCAGAGTCAGAGTAACCTTTCAAGGAAAAATCAACAGCATTATTCAAGAATAGCCCCAAATGAAAAGTACCAGCCAAATATCTCAGGACATGATAACCAACCTCTAAATGAGGTACCCTAGGAGCAGATATAAACTGACTGAGGTGCTGAACAGTGAATGAAATATCAGGTCGAGTATGTTGCAAATAATTCAGCTTACCAACTAATTATCTATAGATGGAAGGATCAGAAAGTAGAGCACCAGAATCAACTGAAAGTTTAATATGAGGATCCAAAGGGGACACAACAGAACTGACAAAAGAACAGTTATATTCTTGGAGCAAATCAGTAGTAAACTTACGTTGTCCAACTAAGAAACCATCAGGAAGTTTGAGGAATTCAAGACCAAGAAAATAATGAATTTCCCCAAGATCTTTTATTTTGAATTGGGCATCAAGAAAGTGTTTGAGGGCAGTAATTTCAGACTTGTCATCCCCAGTAACTAATATATCATCCACATACAAGGCTACAATAGTAAGATAGTCCCCTGATGACTTCCTAAACAGAGAATAATCATTTAAACTCGGTTGAAAACCCTTAGACTGCAAAGCAGTAGAAAGTTTAGCATACCACTGCCTAGAGGCTTGTCTTAACCCATAGAGGGACTTATTTAGATTACAAACTAAAGAAGAAACAAGGACAGAATCAGAAGAGGTGATAGAAAGACCTTGAGGAATTTTCATGTACACTTACTCATCTAAATCACCATGTAGAAAAGCATTATTCACATCAAGTTGATAAACAGACCAGTCCTTCTTAGCAGCTACAGATAAAAGACATTTAACAGTAGCCATCTTAACTACAGGGGAAAAGTCTCATTAAAGTCTATACCCTCCTGTTGAGTAACCCCCTAATTACTAGCCTTGCTTTATATCTTTCAATAGATCCATCAGCTCTTTGTTTAATTTTGTATACCCATTTACAAGGTATGGCCTTTTTACCAACAGGAAGAGGGACTATGTCCCAAGTGTTGTTGGCTTCCAAGGCTTGAAATTCCTTCATCATAGCCTCTTGCCAAGCAGGGTGAGAGGTAGCCTGATGATAGAACTTAGGTTCTTGCAAGCAAGCTTCAGAAGACACAAAAAGTATCTTAGAAGTAGAAGCAGTATTGCAAACATAATCACTAAGATATGCAGGAGGATTAGAGGTTCTGGTTGATTTTCTGAGAACATGAGAATGAGGAGAAAGTGTAGAGGCTGGAGAAGATTGTAGAGGAGAAGAAGAAAAGTTAGGAGATGAAGCATAAGGAGGTGAAGAATCAGGAGATGTATTGGAGTGATTAGGTGACATATGAGGAAAAGAAACAATAGGAGAAACAGAGGGAACAGAAGGTGGAAATAGGTGACTGGAACTAGGAGCAGAATAAGGAAATACATGTTCATGGAAGGTAACATCTCTAGAAAAGAAAATACTAAAGTTAGACAAAGTAAGCAACTTATATCATTTCTTGCTAGGACTATAACCAATGAAGACAGAAGGAATGGTTCTAGATTTAAATTTATCCCTATGTGGCTTAGGCACAGCAGCAAAACAGAGACAACCAAAGGTCTTAAGATGAGATATGCTGGTTCAGTTCCATGGAAAAGCTCAAAGGGTGATTTGTTTTTCAGTAAGGGAGAAGGAAATCTATTGATAAGGTATGTGGCAGTTAGAATACACTCTCCCCAATATTTAACGGGCAGCTTAGATTGGATTAGGAGTGCTCTGACAGTCTCAATGAGATGTTTATGTTTCCTTTTCACAACACCATTTTGCTGAGGTGTATGTGGGCAGGATGTTTGATGCAATATTCCATGGTCAGAAAAGAATGATATAGCTGTGGAACTGGACCCAAGCTCAAAAGCATTATCAGATCTAACCACTTGTATTAAAGAATGAAATTGAGTTTTCACCATAAGAGTGAAAGATTGCAGGACAGTAAAAGCATTTCCTTTAGAGGATAAAAGATGTGTCCAAGTTGCTCTAGAGTAATCATCCACAATAGTCATGAAGTATATAAAGTCATTATATGTCTGAGTATGATAAAGACCCCAAAGATCTACATGGATAAGTTGGAAAGGGGAAGAGGAATGTATTTCACTTTCAGGAAAAGGTAGTCTCTGCTGCCTAGCCATAGGGCATATAGGACACAAGAAACACTGTTTCTTAGGCAATTTAGCACACAGGAAAGAGATAGTTTTCATTTTACTAAATGGCAAATGTCCAAGTCTTAGATGCCATGAATGATCAAAAGATAAATCTGGAGAAGAAACACAAGCAGAAGACTCTTCAACATTTACAGAATTAGAAGAAATGGGACAATGAAAAAATTACTGCTCTTATTCATATCATTGATGGAATTGGCAGTAATGGTATTTACGAATGAAGTATTGAAAACAGAGTTGCAACTAGAAGTAAGAGTAGCAGGGTTGAGAATATAGAGCCCATTCTGAAGACTACCAAGTGCCACTGGCCTCTTCAGAAAAGGGCCCTGCAAAACACAAGCAACAGAAGAGAATAAGGCTAAACAATTTATTTGTAGAATTAATTGAGCGAGAGAAATCAAGTTATATTGAAAAGAAGGAACTAGAAGCACATTAGTTAGGAAAATTTCAGGAGTTAGGGTCAGAGTGCCAGTGCATGTCACTTTCACCTTGTATCCATTAGGCAAGGTAACTAGGCAAGGAAAAATAAGAGGTTTAATATCAGATAAGAATGAAGAATGTGGTGTCATGTGATTAGTTGCATCTGAATCTATAATCCAAGGACTATTCTCTATCTTAGAAAAATTACAAGCAAGGAACCTAGAACTAGTGAAAGTAGGGTTACCTATCAAGCCTGCAAAATTGGCAGAACTAGCAGTGATTTCCTGAGGGCCAGAACCAGCAATGACTTTGGACTGTTGGAGAAGATTCATCAATTGATCAAATTGTTCCTTAGTAATGCTTGTACCTCCAGAGTCTGAAGACATTTTCTTAACATCTCCACCACCAGCTTCAGGATGACCTTGAGATTGAGTATCAAAAACTTGAGCAAAAGCTGCAACTCTTTTGAATTTAGCTGGGAATCCAGGTGGAAAGCCATGGAGCTTGAAGCATTTTTCAATTGAGTGTCCAGGCTTTTTACAGTATCTACATATCAGATTATTTCTCTTGGCTGTGTCAAAATTAACTCTCTGGTTGTAAGGTTTTTGTGTGCCAGTGGAGAATGCCACAGAATCAGAATTGAAAGAAGGAATAGCAACTTGTACTTTGGACTGGCTTTCATCATTCACAAGCATGATATATACACTGTCCACATCAGGTAGGGGCTTCATCAAGAGGATACTGCATCTAATTGTGGAGTAGGACTCGTTGAGTCCCATTAGAAACGGGTGAACCTTTTGATCTTAATCTAGTTTCTGAAAGTTCTCCTTGCAGCCACAAATACAATCAGGATAAGAAATAGCAAATGAGAGTTTATCCCATAACTTTTTAATTCTATTGAAATAGGAGGAGACACTGGATGTTCCTTGAGAAATGGATGAAATCTCCTTTCTAATCTGATATATTTTGATTCCACTGGCCTGTCCAAACCTCTTTTCAATTTCATTCCATAACTTTTCAGCAAATTCTGTATACATAACGGTTTCTCTAATTTCTCGATCCAAACTGTTTAGAATCCAAGCGACTATCATATCGTTACATCTAGTCCAAGGCTCGAATAGTGGGGAATTAGGACTAGGTTTCGGAATTGTACCCTTAATCATCCCTAATTTGTTCTTACAAGATAAACCTAGTAACATTCCCCTTCGCCAACTCCCATAACCAGTCCCATCAAATGGGCTAGAAACCAACAACGTCCCAGGAGAATCAGACGACAAAAGATATAAAGGAGAAGAGAGATGTACAGTAGCTTCATCACTACCAACGGTACTGTCAATCGGAGTCGAGGTTGAACCCATATCAATTCACTAAGGTTTCATCAAAGAGAAGATTATATCGACACTCAATTGAATCAATTCAAAGAAAAACAACAATAAGAGGACAATACTTGTCTGAAAATAAATGTCTTGGGAGAATAAATAGCCGATGGACACCGCTGGAACTGTCGGACCACAACCTCCTCGCAACAGCACAACGTCAAAACCTTAACTTCTCAAAAATTGTAGAAATCCGGAGGAAACACCAAACAAACAGCAGCAGAAAGCTTAGCGAAAACAGCATAACAAAGACAACTTCTAAACGGATGCAAATCGCCGGAAATCGGGTCTCGTCGGAAAATAGAACTCCGACAAACACTGATGAGATTAGGATCAATCGATAGGAAATCGTAAGAGCCACACGAATCTACGCCTCTGATACCATATTAACACACAGATTCATTGAGTAGACGTCATAGATTGAAGAACCCTAATTTTAGCAACAAGCATTGAAAGAGAAGTTCTGGAAAAAAAATTTCTTTTTGTCGAGAGTGTTTCTGTACAGACTTCCCTCTATATTTTTTTTTACAACCTACCTAACTATTCTCCTATATACAATTTGGGCTGGGTTCACTTAAATTACATTTGGGCCTAAACATAAATTGGGCCTGCTACTTAACCAGGTTCATTACAATTTTCAGCTCCAACAATTGTCAAGCATTAAACTTTTATAATACTAAAATTGGTCCCTAACCAAATTAAAAGACCACCGATTGATGCAAATGGAGTAGAAAGTAAGTAGAGTTATTAAAGTGTAAGCAAGTTGTATGTCAAGGCAAGAATTTGCGATTTCTTTGTTAAACAACCAAAGGTCTTTGGTGATGTTTTGGTAAATTGCTACTCGCTAATGCTTATATTTTCTTTATCTGTCTTCCATATCTTAGTGCCACAGTATTATTTTTCCTACTTTTTGAGTGAAATTAAATTGCTTAGCGACTTGATTTCACCATTTCTACTTGGCTAGTCCTTGGTTCGCACTGTATATCTAGCGTCGACGAGCACAAAATTGACCCCAAAGTGTTCCACAAAAATGCACAATAATGAGAAATCATGAGCTGTTATAATTTAGAACTTATTTATTCGAAATTTTAGCCGTTTTAGGTTAATAAATATTACTCCTAAATAAAAATTTTAAGACATATATAAAATTTAAATCAAAATTATTAGGTTCGACCAAACATACACCTCTTACTCTTGCTCCGCCTGCTTTTCCATAAGCCAACTACAGTTTAATCATGCATTATTAATAGAAGAATTAAACCCAGTAAGAGTGGATTAGCTCATACGTCACATGAGTGGATTTTGGATTATGCAAGTGTTTTTCCACCTTCTTTTAATTTTCTACTTTGTAGAAATCTATAGTTTTACTTTGGGACTAGCAGATTGTTTAGAATAAGCTTTTTCACCTTGTCTTTTCCCTTTTAAACTTCTGTTCTTTTTTTTTTTTGGCGAAATACATAAACTGCCCTTGAAGTTGTCCTCAAAGGTCAAGAAAACATTTCAAGTGACCCATTTATCAATTTGACACTTCAAGTGCCTATTAAATGCATCTCGCAGATACTTCACGCTGACATGGCAAGTTACGTGTATTTTAGTTACATTTGGGCGCGTGAGTTTTTCAGCAGACTTCTTCTTTCTTGTTTTTAGAATTGAATTAAAATTTGTAAGTGGGTCACACGGTATATTATCGATTTACAATATCAAAATATTTTATGGGCATTGATCTAAAACCCAAATTGTGCCTTTTTCTAAAATAAAATTGTGCCCTTTCGTTGTCCTCACTCCCCACCATCTAGGTTCGCCGGAAACTACTCGTTGGGCTCATGGTAGGAGGCCGTATATGGGTTTGATTTTAGATCTTCTTGGTTGTGATTCGTCTGATTATTATTTTTTTTACTGGAAATTGATCAAAAAATATGAGGTTTCTGTTTTGTGGCAAAGAAGATGACGTAGCTCCGGTGTTCGCCATGGTAGCAACATTCCGGCGAAGCACCATATCTAAACTCTGCGGGTTTGTTTGTGTCTGGTTTTCCCGCTTTTGTTACTGTTCGTTCTTCATTTTTTCTCTTTATAGGTTATCAAAAAAAATGAAAAAAGGAAGGTCCTTACATCACAGGAAACTGTGCCGGAAATTGAAAAAATGGGATGTTAAACCTTCTTCTTACCGTGCTATCCTCCAGGGAAATTGAAAATTTAGATTGTGCTCTAATTAATCAATGGTGGCTGAAATTTATGTTAGGGTTTATCTCTTACTGTAAAACTATGATAATGGATTTTCTCTTTGAAACAACGAAGAAGATGGGTGACACAAAGAGTTCTTTTTCTTTAATTGTTTTTTAATTTACATTTGTTAAGTTTTTATTATAAATTATACGTGTCACTTTTTAATTGATTTATTTGCTACGTCATTGGCAAGTGTAGTTCACTCACATAGTTTGTTGGACTCGGTTATTTACTTGATACGCTTAATAGGTACTTGAAGTGTCAAAATAGTAAATGAGTCACTTGAAGTTTTTGTTCGACAGTTGAGGACAACTTGAAGAGGCCGTTTATGTATTTCGCCTTTCTTTTTAGCAGTCCGATATAACGTGGTACTAGATCCAATATTGGTATCAGAGGAACATCAACATTCCATAATTTATACACGTTTGGGCCAATTTGTTTTAGGTTAGGGATTTTTACCTAATTATACTATATTAAAAACTTATTTACTTGTGTTCTCTATGTTTTGTAGTTTTTCTTACAAATTGTATATATTACTCCTTAAAAGACTCTCACCCTATTATTAGTGTCTTCAATTACATCCTTTCCCTCTCTTCTCTTCTCTCTCCTTTTTCTTATATCAAAATCTCTTAATTTACACCAAGAATCTCCATCTTCTCTCTTTCCACCATTGCCTAATATTGAGAAATTATATGATAAATGTATCATAATTGTATTTGAATCGTATTACATCAATGCCTAATACATAATTGTATCATACTTGTATTACAATTGTATCTAACTTGTATCCGGTACATTAATACCTAAAATAATACCTGATACAATACTAATAAATTAATATACAATTATTATTATTATACTTGTAATACAAACTGTGAAATTCGTCATGAACTCACAACTGCTCGTAACAATATACAATATTATACAATTATCATATATTTGTAATACAATTCCTGCAACAATTATGATACATATACAATTATAATACAATCGCGATACATTAATTTTTAAAATTTGTGATACAATTATGATCTTCATCTTATTCAAGTTTCAATTATAACTCTACACTAAAAATTTAGTATACTCATATTAAAATTGTATTAGTATTGTATCGAGTATTATTTTGGGTGTTGATGTATCATATATAAGTTTACAAAAAAAAAATTTAGGAAAAATGAAAACAAGATTCAAAACTTACCCAGAACTTGATTCCATAGCAATATTTCAAATTTCGTCTGCATTGTATCAATAAGAAATAGAGATTTTGGGTGATTGATAAGAAAGAGAGAAATTAAGTTTGAAAACCTTTGGAAGAAAAAAGAATTGGAAATGCAGGAGGGTGGGGGGTAGAGAAATTTTCGGTGATTATTAAGAAAGAAAGAAAAAAGGAACATTTATGCAAGGGAAGTTATTATAAATGGATTGTAACTGACAAGCTAAAATTAAGGGATCTTGAAATTTTTCTTTTTAATAATTTTATATTAATTACAAAGTAAATATCGATATACAAAGTAATTAATAAGGAACCTAAATAAATGTGGTAAATAGGTTTTTACTATAATATAGCTAGGTAAAAATCTCTTTAGGTTATGCAATATGAAAATTAATTTTTTATAGAAGAATATTAGTAACTGTGATTAATGAAACTTATTATAATAAAAATTATTAAATTAGGTGAAATAATCCAAACTAAGCAACCCTTCTTTTTAGCAGTTCTTCGTCTTTCTTTCCCTTATATCTTTTCTGAAGTCTAACAATAAGGGAAAGAGGCCAGAAGAAAAACTAAATTCGAGAAATTCTATGACATGTATCAACCAAGTATATACTAATATACAAATATCCCCTACCTCCCAAGTCCTAACTCCTAACATACACAAGTGAGGTCTTGGTTATATTGACAGACGCTTTACAAATTTTAAGGTAACGGTAATATTATTTGGAATCTTCATGCTCTGTGTCAACTTGGAACCATGTATGTCATGTCCCAGGCCAGTCAGCACCCATATGTGAATCAATTCCAATCTGTAGTACAAACAGATGATGCTCAAATTCATTAAACAATAGTATTTGAAAATGAATAGTAACAAAATATAACATTGCACGTCTCCACCACGATCCCAAGTAAAAGAAAAGATCTTGCATGAAAATAGGACAGACCTGTTCATCAAAGCTTGCAGGAATCTCAAATTCGGTACCAGAAGCATTTGCAAGTTCGTCGAGATTATCCTGCTGAACCAAGAAGCTTGGTAAGTGAAGCTTTTTAAAGGTTCTGTTATAGATCTTGTCCATCGAAAAATAAATAACAGTCACACTTAATGGAAACACTCCCTCTTGAAAACAACCAAAAAAGGTGCGAGACAGTCTAACCATTTATTTAGTGCCTAGGGGGGAAAGCAAAAAGGTGCTTAAGAAACTCACTCGTGCCAGAGAACAGAGGATAAGCTAACCAATAAAATCAACCTCTTAACATCAAATTGGAAAAAGGAAAAGAAATAAAACTGAAACATCCAAGATTTTCTGAAAGTTACCTCTTCATCAATGTCAGCCGAAGAACTTCCAATACCAACAGGAGAATTATCAACAAAGTTTTCAGAAGCTTCTTGCATGTCCTACATTAAAGATATAACGAACCTATCAACATTGAATACACTGCTTGAAATCTATGCACGCGTAAGAAAACGTAAATTCTTTTTCTTCCCCGCAAATCAAAGTCATCATATAAAGGGCAATAGGAGAGCGACCAAAGAATGACACATTAGAAAGTTATGCAAGGACCCAAGGATCCAAAACCTCGAACCAGGCATTCTATACATTGATGAATTCTACTTCACAAATGTACCCAAAAGAAAAAACTATGATCTTCCAAATACAGACAAAAACAAAAAGGATATGTACATAATGTGACTAAGCTACAAAAACAATCACCGTAAATTAACTCGCTATCCACCCAAGAGTAGAATACAAAAAATTGTAAGGTCCTTATCTACCCTCATTAAATTTCCTAGATGGGAATCCTCATTCAGACAACTCAGAACTTTTAGGGGCAGCAAGGGGGATCCACGTGATGACAACATCACTTAAGCCGTTAAGTCAAGGATAAAGATAATAGAACAAACAATTTCATAGCCATGAGTATAAACAAAAAAGACTTCAAATCTGACAACCAGCCACAGTAAAACACAAAAACGAGGAAGAGAGGTGGTCAAACATTTTCAAATGCCCAAGTTTCCATTTCGGTTGAAACAACTACAAACTATAAAGCTGGGGTAAAAAATGATGGATGAATACATAAAGGAGTTTAAAGAAATTTGTGATAGTCTTATGACTATACATAAACAGTTGGATAAAGATAGAAAACTTATTGCCTTTGTAGGGGACTTGGAAGCAAGTATAAAATGCTTAGGACTGTGGCGTTGAGGAAACCACCTTAACCTTTAAATGTGTTTCCAACCCATGAAGACTCCAACCACTGGACCTCAAAGGAATGGACGACAATAAACAGAAAAAGGGGAGGAACAGTCATCCATACGATTAACTCTGGGCAATAGGAAAGGGATAATCATCCATGCAGTTAACTCTGGGCTTAGGCACTAGTATTAATATAATTCCAAGAAAACTGCATGCTATACGCTGTTTCTCCGCTTGATCCCAATATAATAATTATGTCTTGATACTACTTAATTAAAATAATAATTACCTCTTGATACTGCTTTTGGTAAGAATTCTCAGGTGCAAGGGTAGACAACTTGATATCAGGAGTTCTCTACATCACAAAGGAAAAATCAGCACTACAAAATTGAGCAACAGATCACAGTCCAAAAAATCCTTGAGAAATAAGAGGTAACAGTAGAGGCTTTTAGGAGTAATATGTAAATATTGCTATATAAGAAATCTTTGGATCACATAAAAAAGCCTTAAGTTGGCAATTTATGAAAAGATTTCAGGCAGGGCTTTGCCTTGAGGAAAAAGAATAACTTAGTAATTAAGAGAAAGATTTCACGTAGGAGTCTTCATCTCAAGAGAGTTACACTACATGCTTGTTTGTTTAATTTCTTTTTTGTACCCCTTTTTTTTTTCTTTTTTCTTTTTATTTTTTTTTTG
>MU704773.1:13919-30365 GCA_026770625.1 Nicotiana glauca
ATTCATACTTAATGAAGCAGCATGGTCCATGAACATTAATCCTCAAATAGTCTACCACTCGCAGTGTATATTAAACTGATCCTGTAAGGTGTTACTTGTTCTCAGTTTACTTACTGGCTCACTTTTGTCAAAGGGTGTACGTCTCCCTCCCTTTGTAATATCTCTTAACATACCCTTCAGATGGACAAAAACAAAAGGTGAATAGCAAAATAAGTAACAAGAGCAAACAGATGGGTAATACAATTCAAAATAAATAAAAGAACAAAAGAATCATCAAATTTAAGCATGCATTTATTCTGAGCATCTAGAAAGATAAAACACCCAATTCAAACATATCCAAGAATAGACAATCAACAGAAACCATGTAAATGACATGCTTGGTTTGCGACCCATTATTTTCAAAGCAATAACACTAAGTAAGCCTTTATTGTGTTTGCCATAAGACTAAAATGGCAGTGCAAGCAAAGATCAACCAAAGGTCTAAATCATTAGGTTAACTCTTAATCCAAGAATCTGGTTATCATTGATGTTGATTATTTCCTTGAGAAACTAGGTCAAGACAGGAAATTAACGTAATTGCATGATAGGCAGTTGAATCAGTAATTCATGATAATGTCAGCAGGGCTAAATAAAAACGATAATTACTATAGACAAAGTTAACCTCTGATTAAAAGAGGAAAGCATAAGAAGTGTATGTTTGAGAAATCTTGTTTTTTTTAGGTGGGGGGAGGGGCAGAAAGAACAAGCAGATCCACTGTGCAATACCTTGTTCGCCCACATAAGCCCACAGGCATTGCAGAGGGTTCTAGGGCCTGATGGGCCCCGCCGCATTGCAGGTGTCTCACTTTCACTAATACCACAGTGTTGACATCTTCTTAGTCTGTAAGTTCAAAGGGCAGTAAATGCAGATTAGAAGGAAAAAAGAAGAGGCAAATCCCAACCCAGTGTCAAAATGAGACAGCAGGAAAAGTGAGCCAAATATGAATGCAGAATCTTAAATCAGCACAGTGACATAAAGAGACAGCAGGACAATTAAGCGGAATATGAATGCAGAATCTTAGATCACACTGCTACAGCTTTGCTACTTCTGAATAAAAGCCTTTATTTCATGCAACAACAGCCATTCTTACACCAAAATCAGATGTGGAGGAAGTCAGTTTCAAGGCCCTCAAAATCAAAGCATAGCCTAAAGTAGAGAAAAATAGAGCAACTGATTCTTGAAAGAGATGCTTCTGGTATAAGCTGTCAGAAGTAAGGAACATGGTCCATACTCACGTAGGTTCAGGATGAGTGCTGTCACCAGAATCAATATTGCCAGCATACGTCTTTTCACCATCTTTTAAAGAGGCAAATTGCCCATTTTTACGATGCATCCTATAAACAGAGCAACTAAAACAGTTAAAATCTTGCATAATGATCCTCATTAGGAAATCTTGAATTTGAATGAAAATAGTTTCCAATGAATCCAAACAAATATCTAAAAAGGTTTTAGCAGCTAAAAAATACTTTTTAAGAAATATATTTACTTCATTGTACCATTATACAGCGCTGTACTTTTAGATCAGTCTACTTCAAACATGTATTTTCCATTTTCATTTATATTAGTCTACTTCAAATATTTGCGCACACGTTAAAGTGGGCCCTAAAGAGAATTTGTTAATTATCACATTAACTGAAACCAATCAAGGTGACAAGAAGAAAAATGCTCCTCAATTATTCTCTTAATATATTAATCACTAAACGGAGTGAAGGGAAAAAAAAGGTCACAAACTTCCCCTCACCTTTGTGCAACTTCTTTCCGGCAAGTGTAACGGACTTTTTTCTCAAAGCATCTCTCTTTTCTCTTCTCACGGAATCTAATCAGAGATGCGATTCTCCGAGAAATATTTGGCCTGGTGGGGGCATCATTATCAACACTCTACAACATAACCCAAAAATTAGTAAACATTGACAGCCTCAGTAAGCTCTGGTTGGATCACACTTAAATTGAAAAGAAGCTCCAACTAAACTAAAAAAAATGCACCTTAATAGTTTGCAGGGCAAGAGAATGTGAGCTAGGTACATAACTAGCCCTATCAGACCCTCCTAATAATAGCAGTACCGCTTGCACCTATGAAAGTTCACATTCACAAAAATCATTAAACATTCCCTTAATTCAGTTGTCAACACATAGGCCAGTGAAGGGCAAAGGGGGTTCAAAAATTGCTTTAAGTCACAGGTTCAAATCCCAATTGCAACATCCCTTTTATAAATTGCTGGCTCCGCTAATGACATAGGCAAACACAAATCGACTTGTACATGCATCAATTATAAATTAAGTTTAAAACATAATGCAATTACAAACAATTGATCATTATATCAACATCGAACCTTATCAGGAGTAACAGCAGGGAATACATAGACTTGGCCTTCGAAAGAAATAGTAAGCTCACTAGTCCTCCGCGAGGGCATAGGCATAGCCACTAAAACTCTGCCGTCGGTATCTACTACAGGGCTAGCAGCAAGAGGCGGCACAGAGGAGCACACGTGTTGCAATTCTTCAGTACCGCTACTCTCACAGCCACCGCTGATATCATCAGCATCAAATCCTCCACCTCCATATTCATCCACTCGAATTGCTACATTCATACACTCCTCATCAAACCCTATTGCCCTCGAATTTGGTGCTTCCATTTTTATTTACTTCTGCATATGAAAAACCCTAACCCTAATTAAATTTGTATCTGTTGAAGAAAATCAGTTTTTATCAGAATCTGAAAAGGTTGATTAGAATTGCAAATTAAGGGAAGAATCTTCAACTGGAGAAATAGTACGCAGTAATTTGCTCTTCTTTTTTTTTATAGCTAAAATTGGAATTAATGGATAGCCTAGGGGTGTTCATAAACCCGTGAAATAGAACCACACCGAAAATCAAACCAAATCAAACCGACCAAAAAAATTGATATTTTTTTATTTGATTTGATTTTAATTTTGAATTTTTAAAAATAATAAAATTTTGTTTGATTTTAATTTTAATCAGAAAAAAACCGTTAAAAATCGAATCAAATCGACTATAAGAATAGCTATTCAAATTTGTTATTAATATATATATATATATATATATATATATATATATATATATATATATATTATACAAAGTTTCAAAAATTTAATGATAAATGTTAGTTTATACTTTAGTATAGTTTTTAACATTTACATTCTAGTTTGATGGGTAGTTTTCTTTTGTTAAGCGTAAGAATCTATTTCGTGTCAAAAATAATATATTTTTAATTGAGTCCTTAAATTATTCATCATTATTTGATTCAATTATCATCAATATATCTTGGTAAATAATAGATTTCTCAAAGAGCAATTAACTTGATAGTGTTACGTTGAAAATATGATCGCTGGAATATGTATTTGGTAGTGTATATCTTATATTTAAGAAAAACCAACAAATAACCGAAAAAATCAAAAAATCGATAAAACCCAATATAAATCAAATCAAAAAAAATTTAATTTAATTGATTTGCTTTGATTCTAATATTTGAAAAATAAATATACTTGATTTAGTTTTTTTCAAGAAAAAAAACGATCCAAACTTAATCATAGGATTGGAATTAAGGAGGGTGGGACTTTACAAAAATTGTACTCTTATGTAATGGAGATTGGAGCGTGATGGTGTCACGTGAAAGGACCTTGATTAGCGTGCTACACTATGGGATCGTTTGGTAGGGTGTGCAAGAATAGTGCGGAATAATATATATTAGTAATGTATGGATTAGTAATGCATGTGCCCGTAATACAAGCATTAGTTATGCAAATATTATTTTTTATCTATTGTTTGATGTGGTGTATTAAAATTATAATGCATTGCATAATTTTTATTCCCTCCGGTCCAAAATAAGTGATTTTTTGGGTGTTTTCACACAGATTAAGAAATTCAGCTTTTAGCATTAATTAGCAATGTAATTGACCATATTAACCTTTATTATCTCACATAAACACTCCTAACACATATTCCAACACTATTTACTCCATGGACAATGTAGGAAAAAAATAATTAATTCATTCTTGAAATCTGAAAAAATTACTTATTTTGGACCACAAAAAAAAAGCCAAAAAATCACTTATTTTGGACCGGAGGGAGTAAGAAAAATAGTTACTTACAAAAATGTCCTCCGTATTCTCTAGCTTTAAGGGATTTTAAGGATAATTTTGTCTTTAAACATGCTAATGCATGCATTAAAGCCTTAGTATTACTAATGCCATGGTTTTCTATGCATTACTTATGCATAGGATAATGCCAAGTATGATGTATAACTAATACAAGTATTAGTTATACACAAGTTGAAAAAATATATCAAACAAAGTATTAGTAATGCATAGAGCTAATGCTTGCATTATTTTTTTTAATACCTCCTGCTAAACGACCCTTATTGGTTATACTGCGTTCACTTTTTGTCCCACAGACCACAGTATTTATTTTCCTAGGAGGGAAGAATTAAGACTAATCCATACTATATTAAAAGCACAAAGGCCCTTAGCGAAATATCGTTCGTTTTTTTTACCCTTTAAAAATAGATTTCACATTGGATAAAATTATCATTATAGTTTAATTATTTTTCCAAATATTTAAAATCTTATTAAGTACTTCCTTATTTGAACTATGTAAAAATTCCTAATATTTAGAAATGATATTGAGTTAGATTTTACTTAAATAATTGTTCTATAGTGTAACTATTTTCCTTACATATAACCATTGCATATTTCTATATTTTTACACGTTAGGAATTATAATGAATTTTTTTTCGCAAAGTTTTTCTCTTTGTCTAATTTTATAGAATTAAATACCTAAGAATCATTAAGCATGTTTTCAAATTTTAATTCTTTGTCCATTTCTTTTCTGGATCATGTGAGTAGCGTAATTCTAATTTTTCACATGTAGAGAAAGTGTTTAAGGTGACTTATATATTTTTTATACTTAATATAAGCACTTTAATTAATAATGATGGATAACACGTACATCATCTTATATATTAAATATTATTGTAATTAATTATTTTATTTAAATTAAAAATTAAGTAAAAGTTTTTCTATAACAGGAAGTCTTAATATTTAGAATTCAAAATTAAATAATATTTTAATTTATATTAATTTTTTTTTTTTACTTCAATTGTATATAATAACTATAACTCCTTAGTTTAATTTATGTTCAAGGAAGAAAAATAAAAATTTTAATTTCAAATTCCTATTTATCACGATCTAATAATAACTGAATAATATATATGAACAAACAAAGTTACATCGATTTTGACAATTTTATTTTGAATTACGGTATGATCAAAATATTAAGGTATATTTTCTTCTACTTCGAATGATAAATTCAATTAAAATTACTATATTGTCAATTCAAACGAGAGAAATGAATTTGAATATAATGAGAAACAAGTAAACAAAAAACAACAAAGTCCACAGTGAATAAGTAAGAACTATTTGTTATTAAAATTGATAATATTAGTCTATGCTCCTTCTGTATTCAATGATATTTTAGATTCTCAAACTTTGTGTCTTTTGCTTTGTGAATATATACGACGTTCAAATTTCTTTTTAGATGTTACTGACATTAGATTTAAAAATATTTCAAAATTCATAATAATATTAGTTAATAACCAAAAACACAAAAGGGATATTGCATTTTTTAAAGAAAAAGAGAGTATTGTTTTTGGAACCTTGATTTGAAGAAATACTTGTGGAAAAAGTATGTGTTGTATATAAAGATGAAGCAAGAAAAAATATACAATTATATTCTAACAAATAGCAACTGTACATGACTATATAACAATTAACGATTTTGAAAAATATTATTTTCGGAAGTCGGGTTTTCAATTATTCTTCACTTTTATGCGCCCAAAGTAGAAAGTATATATCCATGCTCTTTAATATATCGACGTCCAGAGGATATCAACTATCAAATAGCCAACTTCAAAGGAGACTACAAATTCTTTAGGAATTTTTTTAACATACACTCCATAATTTTGCTAAGTATCTACCATAGTTATTTTAGAATCCATTAATAAGAAGTAACTTCATTACAATCTTAACCTTTTACTTGTATAAAAACATATATGCATGGTTATATGTCTGGATAGAGAAAGAAAGCTTACTCCAAAACGAAAAATAGTAGATTGATAAAAAATATAGCGATTGAATATTACCTTTTGGGCGATAGTAATTTAATATTTTGTTAGATTTAATTTTATAACTCAAACACAGATTTTACTATCATATTTATATAACTTTATAATTTTATATTCATTACCATAAGGTACACGCACTACACGCGTATCATAAAACTAGTAAAGAATAAAAAATCTGAGCATTACTTAAAAGGGATTTTGTTCCTTGACAGACTTGAAAGAAAATCTTGATTTAAGAATTTTAGGGGTATGTAGTATTCCCTCCATACTAATTTACGTGTACTTCATACTTCTTTAAAGTCAATTTGATTAATTTTTTAAGTAATTAAATTAATTTATTATTTTAAAATTAAAAATTTTAATATAAAAAACTATACAAAAAGTATTATAAATCAGAATTCTTCTCATGTCAATAATATATTTTAAAATGTTAATCAAAGTCATAATTTGAATGTTGAAAATCCGAAAGTGTCACGTAAATTATGTCAGGTAAAATATAGTTTACAAATAATGCTTTAATCGGAGTATTTCTCCATCTATCAGATCTCAGGTACAAAAGTTCAAAAGAAAAATAATAACCAAATAAAATAACTAGCATGTCGTTGTGTCTTATTATTTTTTTCTGAAGTACAAAACGATCAAGGAGATCAATTGAACGCAATGGAAGCCTTTCGAGTTTCGATCACTTTTGTTTTCTCAATTAAATAAATCAAATCGTACTAAAACAATGACAAATTTAGAAAATAGAAAATCTAAGAAGAAAATAGTTTAGGGATTTGATAAATGTTCAACTCCTCATCACCCGCTAAATATCTTTTAAATAATGAAAGAGATCAAGAAACAGCTCTAAAAGAGGAACGGAAATTGGTACTAAATACTAGCAAATTCAAGCAAACAAAACAATGTTTATACATCAAGGGTCGATAATTGAATTGCGTGGACTCAGAATAATGCGATCTATATTTCGAGCCAGTAGAGTTATATGAGAAAACTCAGATATTTGCAAAGAGGAAAACACTAATATTTACAGTTCCATTTTTATTTTTATTTCCCCAACGAATGTGTAATTTTGACATCAATAACTCATAGTTCTCTCCACTGATGAATGATTTTTGTAGATAATCAACTCTTCGAACTAGGGTTGTTTAAAACCAAATCGAAATCGTTAACCGTATCGATCTGATGTCTTATTGGCTTATTGGTGTCGGATTATCGGGCTAATGGACGGTGAATGGATTGAGATTTTATAATTAATGGCTTAACGGTTTGGGGGCGGATTACTCAATTTTCTTATCGGGTAAACTGTTAACCCTTTATATTTTTTATATTTACACTTCTACCCCTATGTATATAAAGTACTATTGAAACCCTAAATGGCTAAATCCCTAATTTCTATTTTATAATTCTCAATCGTCTGCAGCCATCAGATGCAGAGAAGTCGTCAGTCTCGTCTCTCTCTTAAACTAAAAAATCGAAAAATCGAAATCTCGATGATTAATATGTGTATGTCTGTATGAGTAGTCTTGATGGTATTAAAAAAATTGTTAATACATGTACGACAATATGAGTAGTCTTGAAGACTCTTCAATTAAAAAATACCATTTGGTTAGATCTTTGATGATATTAAAAATTTGGTATTGATTTGAAACTATTTGGTATTGAATGAATGATTGTTCAAAAAAATTATATTTGGTTTAGCCGATAAGCCGCCCGATAATTGTTAATCTTATATCAATCTGCCTAGTGTCTTATTGGATGGCTCGGATTACTACATTTATAATCCGATAACCGTTAAGCCAAATAGTTAAGCGTAATTATCCGCCGATAAGCACCCCTATTTCGAACCAATGAGGAAAACGAAAAGTCCGTCAGCAGCAGATTCACTCACCTAGGAAAACAATGAAATTCGAATTATGATAAAATTTTGGGGTATTATCACTTTTCGGTCTGTGCCAGAAACTATTTATATCTGATAGTCGAAAAAGTGTATAAAAATTATATAATTTGTGTATATAACATACTATATATATATATAGATTTTATATTTATTCGACTATTATTTTTACAGTGGCTATACAGTGTCATTTTCCCTAAAATAAATTTTAAGGAAACAAAACAGGAGAACTTAAAAAATAGCCAGATTTATAAGTAGTTATTCAAAAATAACCACATTTTCAAAAATAATCAAAATTTAATCATTTTTTATGTAAAGATAAATCTGAGCGAAAACACTGTTCAAAATCCAAAAAACTACTCCAGTATAATATACTGGTGCTCCAATCTCGAACTTTGTGTATGTTGAAATTCCAACATAATATGCTGGAAGTTCATACACAGGTACACTAATCTCCAGTATATTAAATAGTGATGATTTTTCAATGACTTTGCAAATGCTGGTTATTTTTGAATGACCAGTCAAAAAACTGACTAGCCCGAGCTATTTTTACATTCAAAACTGAAGTAAAGCAGATTAAAGTAAGCCCATATCTTTCTTACTGAGGTTTCTCGATTTGTGATACAAATTCCAGATCTAAATTACAGTTGAACACCAGGATAAAACACTAAAACTCTGATAAACAATGTTGGATGCCTAAGAGTACAATATTTTACTATGTACAATCTAATTTTGGCAGATAGTACAACAGATGAAACTCAATTATCCATCTCACTTCATGAAGGATTTCTCCATCACCGTTCAGCAGTCACCACTGTGTTGTCACCGTCTGGAGTGATAATAGCAGCAGCAGCAATGGCGGCCGAGCCATTGGGTTCACCATTGCTCTAGTGGAGAGAATTTTACAACACAAATTGAGCTTTAGTAAATAAACTAAAGAAGCAATTTTTGCTTTTTGACAAGTTCTACAAAGTCAATTATCCCAGGATGAAAAGATTAATTTTTTTTAAAAGAAGTGGAGATAATGTACCTGTTCACCAGATTTTGCAGTTTGATCCTGAGGTCCAGGAGTTGGAACTTTAGAAAGATCTCTTAAAATTCCCTGCAGAGATGAATAGAAGTGGGGTAAAGCAGCATTCCCACTCATCAAAACCATTTAACGGATTCCAAATGAAGGAAATGACTGTTTAACGACGAGATTGAAAATTTTCTTTAACTTGACAAAGAAGGTGAAGAGAAATGTGATGTGAAAAGCAAAAAGAATCGTGTTTCATCAACTCTATCAGATATCAATGTAAAAAGACATGCTGTGGCTACTAATTCATCCCATATCAGGATAATCAATACCAGAAGACCAAATGGCGAGCTGACAGAGGGTTATATTGAAGAAAATATCCAACACGACAGACAGGAGAAGCAAAGTACAGCTATGGGAAAAGAATCATATTCAATTGCCAACACGAAAAGAAAAACTGTATGCACAACAAGATAGAAAGGTTATTGTTTCTTTTTTACAAAGTTACTAGGAAACATAAATGTACGGTGTTTACTGTTTACTGAGAAATATACTCGGAGGACTTCAGCAGGTGTTGCAGGGATAGATAAGAACATGCTATTAGTGTGAAAGTTTTGGGAGGGAAAGCTTAAAAATGGATCAGGGGATGCGACTCTGTTGGCTCTATTGTGGACACTATTCAGCAAAAATAATTTCGTTTCAATTGAAAGAGATAAAAAGCATTTTTGAACACTTAAGCAGAATCTTTTTTCCCCTTAACCATTGAAGCACACATGATATCCTGGTCTCAATGGATGCTCTTTGTGCCGAACCATATATTTGATCATGGAGCAAAACATTAAGAGGCATTTTTTAAAAAGGAAAAGAGGCATTTATGTCTACTAATATCCAAATAAAAACCATAGAAATGGGCACAATTTTCAACTCAATACTAACCTTATTGGCCCACTTGAGTCCACATGCATTACAAAGAGACCTTGGCCCAGCTGGTCCACGACGCATCATAGGAGTGGATTTCGAACTAATACCGCAATGCCTACATCTGTTGAGATATGGAAAGAGAAACATCTTAGAATGATGTCAACTGTATAATGTGATCAGTAACCTCTGAACTCTGACACTATCTAAAGTTCAATCCTCTTATGTAAAATGAACCAGAGGAATTTACATCAAATTCAATGACCAAACATAGAATAACTACAGACAAGGGAGGTATAGCCTAGTGGTAAGGCCCTCCACCTCCAACCATGATGTCAGAGTGTAAAGTCACTAAGAACAAATGTGGGAAATGCCACAGTTTGCTCCTAGATAGGGGGAATTTGCGGGGACGGGAAACATATTATAAGTTGAAAAAGGAAAAGCAACTACTACAGAACGACAGAAGTTGAACGCTCACGATGTTTCCTGCTCTTCTTGACCAGAGCCTTCATTCCAATCTGCAGATGAAGAACCTGCTTCGTCAGATATTGACTTTGAAGATGTAAACTGACCCTTCTTACGCTGCATCCTGAAAATATAACACATATCAGATGAGAAAATTGAACATGAACCAAGAAAAAGACTGACTTATAGCCCGTTTGGCGAAGCTGCAAAAATCAGCTTATTTTGAGAAGTGTTTTTTTTTCAAAAGTGCTTTTCTTAAAAGTACTTTTGGTGAGAAGCAGTTTGTGTTTGGATAATTAGTTTGAAAAGCACTTCTGAGCAGCAATTAGTGTTTGGCCAAGCTTTAAAAAACTGCTTCTAAGTGCATTTTTCTCAAAAGTGCTTCTGAAAAAAGTGCTTTTGAAGAAAAGCTACTTTTTTCTGCTTCTCCAAAACTGCTTCTGCTTCTCCTCAAAAGCACTTTTTCTCCTTCTAAAAGCTTGGCCAAACACCTCAATACTTTTGGCCAAAAAAAGCACTTTTGGCCAAAAAGAAGCTTGGCCAAACAGGCTATTAAGCCATAATCATTTTGTAGGAACTTTAACTAACAAACCTGATCAAAATATAGACATGGACCGAAATTTACAACTTAGAAAAACATAACAGGACCCCATATACCCTCCCCCTCTAGAAGTATGGAGCAAGAAGAGAAAACACAAAATAAATGACATTGACTAGAAAGAACTAACATAACATCTAAGGATACCTGCACAACTTGCACAGTCAGATGTTACTAGAGACATTCTTTAGCAATAGTCATTTCGCTTGAATGGGTTGGAAGCAGTTTTCTAAAATTAAAACATGCCCCAGTTGAAGATTGATGCATGGTCACATGCGAGAAGAGCTAGTAGAATATCCATTCTTCCACCGGTCTAGTTGAGAACCCTGAGGTCTTAGGTTCAAAACCCAGCGGAGGCAAAAAAACTAGGTGATTTCTTCACATCTGCTTAAATCTGACGGGCAGAATAACCTAATAACCTCCTATCTGTACAGGTGAGAGATAGCAGGTACCCGGTAATATAGTCAAGGTGTACACAAATTGGCGTGGAAACCACCATAATTTAAAATAAAATAAAAGGAATATCCATTTAATTCAATACCCTACATTTTATAAGATCTAGCTCAATAAATCAACACTTCAGACACTAAGTGGAGAACAGTCACGAAACATAAAGCACTGCCTAAGAAATATTAGATTCTAAGATGCCATCAGGCTCTTCCCAAGTTGCAGAGAACAATAAGGCCACTAAAAACACATCATGGTGCTCTATTACATAATGTGATCTTCATTATTCATGCCAAAATTTGATATATTATGCCAAAAGGGTAATGCTTGATAATTGAGAAAGCTCGAGGGGCCAAAGGCGCACAGCTTAAAACTCAGCTTGTGAAGCCCACTACTATAGTGCAAGTTGTACCACATGCTCCAAAGTCAGCAAGATTGTGGAGATTTGCATCGATGGAATATAAGCATTGCTTCATAGGAGGTTAGGTTTCATCATTTTAAGACTATTACACCACTCCCCACTTATAAGACACAATTATCCCATTTATATTTCTAATGTCAACCCATTGCACACTACAATTTTCCTTAAATGTTGTAGCTAACCTTGTCTTATGCACAAACCTAAGGAAAAGAGTAAGTGAGGATTCCGTCCCATAGCAACTGTTCCCAGCAGTCCCAGCATTACAAAATTTCATATTCACATTCAAACAGTGCCTTTAGGTATGAAAGAAGTGTGTGCATCTCAGGTGCACTCTACCATAAAGATCTACTTTTTCCCTTTAATAAGTGAACCTGCCCATAGTTTTATTAACATTTTCAGTCAGGACACCCTCACTCTGCTCTTTTTTATTTTTTTATTTTATAAAGTAAGATTTTATTGATGCCCAGTACTAAGGTAGTACTATAGAAAATTACAAAATGTTGGACTTGTTTTCCATAACAGACTCATAGATTCAATAAGCCCAGCAGGTCAGCCCAGTTGGATACAATGTTTCCTTTCAGCCAACAGAACAAGTTTGGAAGACATTTGAACTTGACTAAGGACAAATGCTTTTTTTTTTTGGGTCTTCAAAACAACTCCTACTCCTTTCCAGCCAAACGGTCAAGCAATGCATAAAGGGCTAGTTATCCAAATTTTCTTTCTTCTCTTGTCAGCATCCAGAGATCGCCAATAGCAGAATAAAGTTTTGAGTTCTGAGGCAGTATCCACCATATTTAAATATATTAAGAAACAACGACCAAATCTTACATGAGAAGTAGCAACATAAAAAAATATGCTCCACTGCTTCAGCTCCTCCTTACATAGAAAACATCTGCTGAAGAGCTTAATCCACTCTTGTGTAGATTCTCATGGGTTAAACAAGCTCTATGTGATACCAGCCAACCAAAACAAGCTACCTTGGTACTGTGGTAGGAACCATAGATTTCCATATCATCTTCCAAGGCCATCGAGTATCATGAAACAGATTGCAAGGGGTGTTAGCAATGTTACCAAATGGAAAGTGGGGAATGGACAGAAGAATAAGCTATGGGCAGATGTTTGGCTTGAGGAGAGGATGCTTTGTCCCAAACCTTTTTACACTGGTACTGGTGCCTGATGTTACTAATGGTGATTACTTTAAGGAAGATGGTTGGAACTTTCATTTCAGAAGGAATTTCTGTGACTGGGAAATGTTAGAAGCTACAGAAATTTATACAGAAGATGCAGTCTGTCGTATTGGAGAGGAACAAGGAAGATGTTATTCAATGGACAATTTGCAATGAGGAGTTTACTCTGTTAGATCTTTTCATAGAGTACTGTAGAAACAAATGAAGGATTATGATACTTCACTCCGCACTTTCCGAGACAAGCACATTGGCCACGTCAAGTAGCAGTACATTGCATGTTCTCGTAGTTTTACTCTTCTACTAGATAGCATTTTCTCACATTTTAGTGCATATATTATGGTTATCAACCAGCTGGATATCCACAAGGTGCTATTAGGATTCATATAGTTTTTGCATATGGGAAGTCCATATCACACAAAAGAACTGAAAACAAGTAGCAACAATTTCAAGGACAGCCAAACTCTATTCGCAACTTGCTCCTCCAACTTAAAGATCCAACAGTGAATGCATTTATATCACAGCACTATCAACAAGCAATGAAAAAAACTTATAATGATTAGGTAAAATAAGCAAGAGCTCACAGAGAAGAGATGAAGACAGTATAAACAAGTGTGCCTTGGCAAGGAGAAAGCTATCACTATCTGAAAACTTGATATGCATATATGCGATGTTGTATTTAGGCCCATGTAGCTCAGTTCCAATTAAGAATGTCTTTGGCATCCAATATCCCCTATGCTGGCATCTAAAGCCATAAGCAACTAATGTACAGCACTCAACAAATGTTTTTCTCACTCATTGTCAAAAAAAGTTAGAATATCAAGGTCAATTAGTCATATAATGGTTAGCACAGAGGATCGGTGATTACAAATGGTACATCAATTACGACACACCTCCAATTTGCATTTTATCTCCAGTCTCCACCAGTTTTAATGGTTCAATCATGCAAAGAAGACAAGATCATGCATGAAAAAATTGCAGCTCTATTACCTCATCGCAACTTCCTTACGTACAGTATAACGGATCTTTTTATCGAAACACCGTTCTTTCCTCTTTTCCCTAAAACGATTCAAAGAAGCAGCTCTTTGTGGTTGATTCAATCTTCCAGGAAAGTCAGCTGAAGCCTGTGGATATTGGGGTGGAAGAGCAATAACTGATTAAAACCCAGCAGAATGGTAAAAGAATGTATGCTGGAGATAAAGATGATACCCTCTGGCTTTGGGCTGCCACACTAACAGTAGGGATTCCAGCAGGGACTTCATATCCCCCCAACAACAACAGCACTGCCTGAACCTGAAACTCAATAAACACAAAAAAACAAATGTGCCCCTATTGAAATGATTGTAATTATCAACTTAAACCACCAAAGAGGAATTAAACTCCACTAACAGATGCATATACTTAAATCATGCCTAAGAGAAACACTCCTACTCCTAGAAGAACAAAAAGACCAGCACGGGTTCTTTGCTTCAAAAGCTGACCAATATCAACCAATTCACCATACACATAAAACCTAATCAATATCAAACCAATTCGCCATTCACATACCATCTAATCTCATAAACGACCAATTCCCGAGTCTTGAATCACCTCAACTCCAAAAGTCAAGTGAAAGTGAGGCAAGAACTTTCTGCCAAATACACAATTACCCTCAATTCAAAAATTGGAAACATTTCCCTAATTTACTCAATTTACCCGGAAGCAATGAACATGTAGACAACACACTACACTAAGACAAGCAAAATTCCAAGTAATGCACAAACAATTTCAAAAAGAAGAAGATAAGATCAAAGTAAAAGAAGTACTCTTTCAGCTAAACTCATAAAGAACACACTACACAAATAAAGGGCAAACCTTTATAATAAAAACAAGAAAGTAAAAAAAGGACCTTTTCTGGAGAAACAGCATCGAAAACATAAACTTCGCCTTGAAACGACAGCGTAAGCTGATCGGAAGCTCCACTACCAGCAGTAACAGCAGCTTGAACTATTTCGGTATTAGGGGGACAATACAACGCGTTATGTGAAACGCCTTCCACACCATTCATCTCCATGGACTCCCCGCCGTTGTGAAGCGCGTGAGAATGACTATGAGACTGGTGGTGATGGTCGTAGCGAATGTTAGGGTTGTTATCCATAGACTCTCTTCCTCCATCAGCACCGCCGCCGCCGCCTTCAGTTCCAGCGGCGACGTCGTCATCGTCGTCGTCGTCGATCTGAGTTTGCTGGTGGTGAAGTGCAGCGTTAATTGTCTCCTGTCCGTACATGTTAGCTCTGCGATTTGATTCTGCCATTTTCTGACGTCCTTTTATTTGTTTTTTCTAAAATAAAAAAATAAAAAAACTACTGTACTACAATAATACCCCGCGACCACTGCCAGCTATGAACCAACAAATCTAGGCTCCATAAACTTGAACCATATCCAAATAAACCCGAATCCTTATGCCCAAAAGACAGGGGTCCGACGTAATTTCTATTTAAAGAAACAATGTGTATAATAAATCTTCCTCATCTCATATTAACAATCATAGTTAGTAAAAATAATTATCTCCATTTATTATTTTAGAAGTTCAAAAAAAATTTTTTTTTATCCGTAATAATAAGTATTCTTGAAGATGGAAATAACACATAAATATAATAAATATTTAATAAAGAAAAATTATATTTTAAAACATAAATAAGAGTAGAATAGTTCAGCCCTTTTCCTAATTAATATTTCTTAAGGAGCGTGTAAAAGCGAAATATGACACATAATATGAGACAGATGGAGTACTAACTTTCAATCAGTATTTGTAATTGCTGGTTTGGTTATTTATGTTTGTATATATTGAATTTTATATTAAAAAATTATTAGTTAAATAGTAAAATAAGTATTAAAATTTAATATTAAAGTGTTAATGAAATAGTAAAAAATGATTTTAGAAGTGTTACAAGCGAAATACTCACATATTTTTAACTTTCACAAATAATAAACTACATAACTGGAGAGCATTTTACAGTAAAATTAACTCAAATTTTACCACAAATATCTTAATCCATAGAATAAATGTGACATATGCATAATTGTGAATAAATAATTTACTCAATTGGTAACTACAACATCAGCTCCAGTTTGAGTGACTAGTTTACAAGCAGGTTAAGCTCGAGCCTTTTTAACAAATTTGAATCTATTAACATTTTGTTATTACTACATCGTGATTGTTGTAACTTATACCTAAGCAGTTCAACAAATCTCATCATTAATCTTAAGATCGTCTTGCTTCCGTTGATGGCTCAATCTTCTATTATACCAACGAAAAAAAAAAAGAGGGGGTGAGGGGGAAAGG
>MU704773.1:31400-50872 GCA_026770625.1 Nicotiana glauca
CTACTACGTTTTTTTCATAACCATAGAGTACGGGTCTACTTGCGCGCACTCAATTAATTCTACGAAATATTTGCCACTTTTCTCCAGCATTGTATGGGTCCAAATTTGACGAATCACTACCGACGACGAGTACGACGAATGACAAAGTCTCCATGACTCGATGTCCTGTAGGGGACGACCTCAAGGCAAACAAGAAATTGTACGACCCTTATCATAGTACATGCCCATTATGGGATATTAGAAATATTCCTTCGAATATCCTTTATAACTTGTTTTTTACAGCTTAGAAGGATTTCGCTCCTTGTATATATAGAGGACAATAACTTTGTAAAGGGGGACTTCTGGACCGATTCATAGCATATGCTGTAAACTTGTTTACATAAACAAATGAAAAAATTTATTGTAAGAAGTTGGTTGATCTAGATAGAGAAAGAAGTCTTATAGAGAAAGAAGTCTTATTATCCATATTCTCCTAACCCATCTTTCGTTCTAGAGAATATTATACTTAGCTAAGATTTACCCATTTATTTTCTTTGATTGATTTGTTCAAAAAGATTTTGATATTTTTTGAGTCAAACAATTTGACGCCATCTGTGGGGATTTCTATAGCTGAGATCTTAGTTTCGTCTAGGTTCTTGAAAGAAATAATCACCTCTTTTTAAGCCCCCACAAAGGCCAACAATGGCAGGAAAGGGAGAAACGAGGCCAAAGGCTACAATAGGCGTCACGAACAACCTCCTGAATTCCCTCAATGAAGCCAGTGGGGAAGACAACGAAAATACAACGCCAAGTGCTACACCTGAGGAGAGATCTCACCTACCCGCATGAGGGCTTAACTATCTCACGCGAGAGGGAAACCTCGACATCCGCAGCAGGAGAAGCACCACCGGCTATAAAAAGCTATTAGAAGAATGGTTGACAAACACCTTAAGCGACATGCTTGAGAAGCCCATTCAAAGGAATATCGAAGGCACAACACCCGCGAACCGCAGTTGTCGCCGAAGAGCCAGAAACTCCACGAACAGGCAGCGCCCATACTGTCGTTGATGCAGGTAATGATGCACTTGCACCCATCTTAAAGAAAATGGAAGAGATAGAAAACAAGAATAAAATACTTTGCGACCAAATGAAAGAGCATCAAGAAAGAGTCGATAAAATACCGGGCGCTCCGAAGCTGCTGCCAAAACGCGATGTGGGTCAATTCGTCGAACAGCCATACAGCGAAGGGGCAGCTCCCTATTTTATTCCGAAAACCTTCAAAATGCCACCATATTTGAAAATATGCGATGGCACCACGGACACAGAGGATCGCCTAATCCATTGCGTTACTGTAGTAAAAGGTAACAATCTATCGAAAGAACAGGTACCGTCAGTACTGCTGAAGAAGTTCGACGAAACTCTGACGGGGGGAGCGTTGACATGGTATTCCCAACTACTAGCACGATCGATATCGACGTTCAAAGAAATGGCAGATAAGTTCGTCACCGCTCACGCAGGAGCGAAAAAGGCAGAGGTTAGGGTAAATGATATCTTTGCCGTCAAGAAGACGACATGCGATGGACTTCGGGATTTCCTAGCCCGATTCAATAGAGTAAGGATGAGCCTACCAAACGTGTCATAAGGTATGGCGGTAGCAGCCTTCCAAAATGGGTTAAACAGAAATGGGTCAAAAGCAACCGATAAGTTGCTAAGTAGACTCATGAAGTATTCCCTCACCACATGGGAAGAGATCCACAACGCTTACTGTGCCGAAGTAAGGGCAGACGAGGATGACTTGAATGGCCCAATCCAACGGCTAACATCAGTCCAAACCGAGACCAAGAGAGAACGCTACAATAATGGCCAACGAGATCAACCACCCATTTCAATCGAGAAAGGCACTAGCCCTACGTCTGTACATCCAATCCACCTCCTCCACGACATGTAGATATCGCGCCTCGACACATCTCATCACCCCAGAATGAAAGAAGTATGCCTCCACTGCTATATGCTCATAACTTTTGTGTTTCTCCTTCAGAAATAGTGTACGCACTAGAAAAGCTCAGCACAAAGGTGCAGTGGCCACAAAAGATGAAGTCGGATCCAAGCACCAGGAGATCGAATGTTCTGTGTGAATTTCACAAGGAAAGGGGACACAAGACCGAGGACTGCATAGGTTTACGGCAGGAGGTGGTGAGAATGTTAAACTAGGGACACCTGAAAGAACTGCCGAGCGACCGAGGATGGGCCAACTTCGCTCGTGGACGTGATCGACCTCAGGGACCTCCAAAACCACCATCACCAGCTCGCATCATACAAATGATCATCGGTGGCAGCGGTGACACGATAATCAACCATGTGAAATTCACCACCACACACAAACTCAAGCGGACAGTCGCCCACGAACGGTATAACGTCGTCGAAGATAGTATCATCTTCGATAAGTCGGATACCAACGGTTTTTCTTTCCTTCACTATGATGCTTTGGTTATAACTTTACACATTGCGGATACCGACGTAAAGAGAATAATGGTGGATGACAGAAGCGGCGCGTGTATTATTCACCCACGAGTTCTCATGCAGATGAGGCTCGAGGATAAAATAATACCACGTTGCATAATACTAACATGTTTTAATAATGCAGTGGAGCGAACCTCTGGAGAAATAGTGCTACTTGTCCTAGCATGAAGAGTCACCCTGGAGACAACGTTCCACGTCATGAACCAGGAAACAGCCTACAACGTCATCATAGGGCATCCATGGATACACGCCACACGAGCTGTCCCATCAAGTTTCTATAAAATAATCAAATTTCCTACCCCATGAGGGATACTCAGCATCTGAGGCAAGCAACGTACCGCCCAAGAATGCTATCGGATCGTCCAAGATTGCACGCACACCAAGAAACTAAAAGGGGCAAGTGTGGAAGCATAGAAATTAGCCATATCGGGAACCAAACTCGATGTACAAATAGAGGCCATCAAAGACCCGAATGTCGTAGAAGCTTGCAAGGCAACCGTGGAAGACCTCGACCCCATCCAACTGGACAACATTTATAGCACGAAAAAGGCCTACATCGGACACAACCTCTCAGAACCAGGTAAATATTGTGAGTTTTTAACTAACAATGCCGATTTGTTCGCCTTTTCCCACTCAGATATGCTAGGTATCCCAAGGGATATCGCCACAAACAGGCTGAATGACGATCATCTTCACCCGCCAGTACAGCAAATAAGGAGAAAGTTTAATGCCGCCATCAATGAAGCGGTCAGCGAAGAGGTTGATAAATTACTCGCTAATAGTTTCGTTAGAGAGTCGAAATACCCCCAATAGGTCGCTAATGTAGTCATGGTAAAAAAGAAGAACGGGAAATGGCGGATGTGTGTCGACTTCACTGACCTGAACAAAGCATGCCCGAAAGATTCCTTTCCATTACCACACATTGATCAGCTCATCGACGCAACAACGGGGCATGAACTACTGAGCTTCTTGGACGCCTACTCAGGTTACAACCAAATTCTAATGGCTGAAGAAGATCAAGAAAAGACCACTTACATCACTCACCGAGGAATGAACTGCTATAAGGTAATGTCGTTCGGACTCAAAAATGCAGGGGTGACGTATCAAAGGTTAGTCACCAAGATGTTCAAAGAACAACTCGGTAAGACCATGGAGGTTTACATCGACGACATGCTAGTAAAGTCGAAAAGGAAAGAGGATCGCATTGGCCATCTGAAGGAAGCCTTCGAGATATTGAGGCAATACGAGATGAAGTTGAATCCCGAAAAATGTGCCTTCGGCATAACTTCAGGAAAGTTCCTTGGTTTTATAGTGTCACAAAGGGCTATCGAAGTCAACCCGGATCATATCAGGGCCATTGAAGGAATACCGGAGATACTGACCAGCAAGAAACAGGTGCAGAAACAAACAAGACAAATAGCCGCCCTGTCGAGGTTCATTTCACGATTATTGGATAGATGCCATAAATTTTTCAATGTGCTAAGTAAAGAGCACGGACTACAATGGAATGCAGAATGCGTCGACACCTTGAGGAAGCTGAAAGAGTATCTATCCTCGCCACTGCTACTCGTCAAGGCAGACCCGGGTGAATGCTTATTGGTGTACCTAGCAGTCTCCGAAGTTGCGGTAAGTGCAGTCTTAATCTGCGAAAACAAAGGGACGCAATCTCTGATTTAATATATCAGCAAAACCTTAATTGATGCCGAAACAAGGTACCCTCACCTTGAAAAACTAGCTTTGGCATTAGTCATAGCTTCGCGAAAGCTTAGACCATATTTTCAATGTCACCCCATAAAAGTGGTGACAATCTTCCGCCTGCGGGGTATCCTACACAAACTCAAATTATCGGTTAGATTGGCCAAATGGGCCATAGAATTAAGCGAGCACGACATAACATACCAACCGTAAACTGCCATTAAGTCGCAGGTGCTCGCCGATTTCGTCGTTGACTTCAGCGCGGAAATATTGCCTGAAGTGGAGCAGGAGGCGCTCCGCACTTCCGCACATACCAACCTCTGGGTCCTCTACACCGACGGTGCATCTAATGCCTCGGGATCGGGACTGGGACTCGTCCTCTAGGTTCCCACGGGCGAAGTGATTCGCAGTCCATACGATACACTGAGATAACTAACAACGAGTTCGAGTATGAAGCTGTGATTGCAGGATTGAAATTAGCCCTCAAATATGGCGCTCAACGACCCGTCCTCCATTGCGACTCTCAACTCGTGGTAAACCAAGTCACCGGGACTTTCCAATCAAAGAACAGAGACTACAAAAGTACTAGTCAGAAATTCACAAACTGCTGCCAGAGTTCGATGAATGCCTCGATGAATGCCGCCTCGACCAAATACCTAGGGCACAAAATATCGAAGCGGATGGCCTTGCCAAGCTAGCGGCAGCCACCAAAAATATCAACAACGAAAACGTGGTCACCCTTCTCCATTCCGCAATAGACCAAGTCATGGTACATTCTATAAACCTAACTTAGGACTGGCGCAACCATCTCGTAATATATTTGCAGGATGGAACGCTCCCACAAGATAAGAAGGAAGCCAAAAAGCTTCGAATACAGGCAACCAGATACAGCCTCATAAACCATGATCTCTACAAGAGAACGTTCGGCGGCCCCCTGGCCAAATCTCTCGAGCCCAATCAAACAAGACGAGTATTAGAAGAAGTACATGAGGGGAATTACGGTGCCCACATGGGAAACCACGCCCTCGTCTGGGGCCTCATACGTGCCGGATACTACTGGCCTACCATGAAAAAAGAAGCCGCGGACTACGTCAGAAAGTGTGAGCAATGTCAAAAATATGCCCCTATGATACACCAAGCGGGAGAACTCCTACATTCTGTCACCTCGCCATAGCCATTCATAAAGTAGGGGATGGATATTTTCGGAACCCTCCCGGCAGGACGAGGTAAGGTACGCTTTCCTTTGGTTTTAACTGACTATTTTCCTAAATGGATGGAAGCAGGTGCGTATACCCAAATATGCGAGCAAAAGGTCATCGCGTTCATATGGAAAAACATAATATGCCGCTTCGGTATTCCCAAAGAAGTAAGCTGCGACAATAGACCTCAGTTCGTCAGAAAGAAAACGACCGAGGTTTTTGAAAAATGGCACATCAAGCGAATACTCTCCACACCATACCATCTTGTCGGCAATGGCCAAGCCGAATCCTCCAATAAATTAATACTGAATAAATTAAAAAAGAAGCTCGAGGACGCCAAAGGGCTATGGCCTGAACTACTACTAGAAGTACTATGGGCATACCGCACCACACCAAAACCCAGCACAGGCGAGACACCATATTCACTAGTCTACAGTACTGACGCGGTTATACCCGTCGAGGTCGGAGAGCCTAGTGTGAGATATTCCAACGAGAGCGGACTAAATAACGATGAAAGTAGGCTACAATATCTGGACGAAGTCAAAGAACGGAGAGACATGGCCCACATAATAATGGTAACCTAAAAGCAACAAGTAGAAAGGTATTATAACAAAAAGGCCAAAGTACGACCGCTCAAGGTCGGAGATTACGTCCTAAAGGCTAAAACACAAGCAACGAAAGACCCCTACAAGGGAAAACTGGGAACAAATTGGGACGGACCATACAAAATCATGACGACAACAAACAAAAGAGCATTTCAGTTAGAAACAATGGAGGGAAAACTAATCCAAAACAATTGGAATTTCGCCCATCTCAAACACTTCCACTTTTGAGAGAAGGCGCCACCCGAGTCATACTTTTTTTCCCTCATCCGGGTTTTGCCCAAATCGGGTTTTCTCTGTGAGGTTTTTAACAAGGAGGCAAGGGGGACGTCTCGAGGTCCGAATTATTATTCATTACCCCGCCCATCGAAATGGTTTCCGGGCCAACGTAATGAAGGGACTGGATATATATAATCAAATCTCCATTGTATGTACAGAGTCAACATGTGATTCTCACAAGAATATAATTAAATCTCCATTATATGAATAAAGTCGACATGCATCTTTATACGGGAATATGACCAAAACTAGGCCATTGACGAAACTATGAGTTTGACCTCGTTCGAACCACGACGGGATCCTACTTTGATGACAGTTTGAAGCAACATCCCAATAGCCAAGGCCATCGATGAAACTATGAGTTCGACCTCTTTCGAACCACGATGGCATCCTACTTCGACGACAGTTCGAAGCAACACCCCAATGGCCAAGGCCATCGACGAAACTGTGAGTTCAACCTCGTTCGAACCACGACGGGATCCTACTTCGACGATAGTTTGAAGCAACATCCCAATAGCCAAGGCCATCGACGAAACTATGAGTTCGACCTCGTTCGAACCACGACGGGATCCTACTTCAACGACAGTTCGAAGCAACATCCCAATGGCCAAGGCCATTGACGAAACTATGAGTTCGACCTCGTTCGAACCACGACGGGATCCTACTTCGATGATAGTTCGAAGCAACATCCCAATGGACAAGGCCATCGACGAAACTATGAGTTCAACCTCGTTCGAACCACTAGGGGATCCTACTTTGACCTCGTTCGAACCTCGACGAGATCCTACTTCGATGACTGTTCGAAGCAATATCCCAATGGCCAAGGCCATCAATGAACTATGAGTTCGACCTCGTTCGAACCACGATAGGATCCTACTTCGACGACAGTTCGAAGCAATATCCCAATGGCCAAAGCCATCGACAAAACTATGAGTTCGACCTCGTTCAAACCACGGCAGGATCCTACTTCGATGACAGTTCGAAGTAACATCCCAATGGCCAAGGCCATCGATGAAAATATGAGTTCGACCTCGTTCGAACCACGATGGAATCCTACTTTGATGACAATTCAAAGAAATATCCCAATGGCCAAGGCCATCGATGAAAATACGAGTTCGACCTCGTTCGAACCACGACGGGATCCTACTTCAACGACAGTTCAAAGAAGAATCCCAATGGCCAAGGCCACCGAAGAAAAAAGGAATCGACTTCGCCCAGAAGCTTAATTGGCTTAATAGCTTGACAGGTATGCCGGATAACATAGACATTGCAAAGAACACCAACAAATCGACAAAATAAATTCTACATTACACCAAAATGTTATTTACACTTATCCTTACAAACAGGCTCAAGCATGCCCCTTACAAAAACCCCAAAACAAAAGTAAATACAAATAAAAGGCTATACATCATCCCCGATGGGGTAAGCATCTTTGTACCAAGAATCCGACACAAGACGGTTCACATCATCAGAGTTGATGCCATCCCCGTCAGGTGTATGAGGGTCATACCTACATGCCTCACGAGCTGCACGAGCTTCGATATGCACGGACTGAAGTTACGCTTCAGTTGCCCTCCCCTCAGCGTGGAAAGCCTTGTACACATCAAGCCAGGCCTCAGCAAAGACCCACAACTCATATAAGCGATGAGGCACGACCGGATCGGCTGAAGCATGAGACATGAAAGGTTGAGAGCGTCGACTTGCATCCTCCGCTATCAGCGAGGCCACTTGTCCATTCAACACGGATAGCTCCACCTCCAACTCTTTAACACGCCCTTCAAGCCTCTCAACCTTAAGATTAGAGGCCTACTTCTCTTCAGTCAGCTCCGACCTACAAACACGGAGGGCATTCTCCAAAGAAGTCGTTCCAGAAATAGTTGTCGCTAGCTTATCAGTACCAACGTTCAGCTCGCCCTTAAGCCTCTAAATATCCACCGCCTTCGCACTCAACTCAAGCTCGACCTCCTTCAGCTTAAGGGATGCCTCAAGTTCACTATTGTGGGCGACAACCTTCGTGAGCTCCTCATCCCGCTCCCTGATAACTAGGGATTTGGACGCATTTTATACTCCTTCTTGCTTATTCTTTGATAAAATATTCATACAAAATTGTCCCAAAAGGCTCATAAGTTGTGCATGATTGCACGTTTGATTAAAAAAGTGACAAAATGTCAAAGATCGGCTCAAAAGGAGTGAAACTTGCACAAGTGCCAAAGACAAGGCAAGCTCAGGCAGAACAGGCCCAGTGCGGCCGCTCACCACTTTGTGTGGTCCGCACTAGGAGATTCAGAGAGTGAAATTCCAGGCTTAAAGTCAGTGCGGCCGCACTAGGTTTTGTGCGGTCCGCATTGAAGGCACCACGGCCGCAGTCCATTCTCTATGTTCCGCGATGCTAAGATTCAGAGAGATGCATTTTCAGAGTTTCAAGCCTCCGCGGTCCGCCATCCATTTTACGCGGACTGCGCTAGAAGCCTCCACGGCCGCAGTCCATTCTCTGCGGTCCGCGATGCCAAGATTCAGAGAGTTATTTTTCAAGGCCAAATCCCCAGTGCGGACCGCGGTCCATTTTGTGCAGTCCGCACTAACTCCGTAGGGGCATTTTTGTCCATATCTTTCAGCTTAGTATAAATAGATTCTTTTTCCATTTTTAGGGTATCAGATATTGTAATTCCTAAGCTGCGCTCATGAGACGACTTTTCTTAGCCATTTTGGGCATTTTTACTTACTTTTCATCATTGAATCTTTGTATTTAGTTTAACAATTAATTAATATGTGTTCCTCTTCATCTATTTCTTGTTCTCCATCTTTGAATATGAGTAGCTAGACCCCATAACTAGGGTTGTGGCTCAACCCTAGTGTGGGTAATTGATGGGTCTTGTATTTTAAGGTTAAATTGACTATGGGTGTTTGGTATTTGGATCAATTTCTTGGTTTATTTCTGAATTAGTGATTGCAAACACTAGTTTGTGCTTAGTTGACTTGGGCTCTTCTTGAGAAAGAGAGCCTAAGTCTACGAAATTTATCCAACAAGGAATTGGGATGTACTCAAGAGATTGATAGTCCCAATTAAAAGGTTAAACCTCGAGAGAGTAATACCCGACTTAAACCCTAGTTGCTTGTGCAAATTTCCATACCCAATTGGTCTTGAGAGAGTCAATTGGGCAAAATCACTTGAACCACCAAGAGGTGTAGAGTGGGTAAAGTAGTGCAACGGTTATATCATATTCCCCAATCATGTCAATTATGCTTTAGTTTCAAGTACCCGTCAATTGCCCACCTAGGCCGATGTCACTACCCTAGTGCCTTTTAAACCATTAGATACAACTTGCAATATTTATCCCATAGCTTAATCTAGTTGCATTTTCAATTAGCAGTTTGATAAAAATGGAATCATAAAGAAAACCCAAAAATGATAAGAAGTGCAATTTGGAACATATACGCAATCCTAAACTAAATATATACTAGATTCCAATTCTAGCTCTCTGTGGATTCGATCCCGACCCAAAATTGGGTAAAAGTTATTGCGACCCTCTCTTGCTACTCATTAGCAGTGCGGAGTTGGAAGTGATCACTCCCTCATCTCTTCGATCTTCCTCCCTCTATTTGAGCCCTTCGCGAAACAACTGAAATTCAAGGTCCTGATTGTAAATATCGGTCATCGCACGGTGCTTAGCACGATACTATTGATACTTCGACGACATCTTCCCATAGATTGTCGTCCTCCTCCTCTCCCGACGCTCACGCTCAGTCTCCATGATGAGGGTCTGGAACAAAAGAAAAAGAGAAGTTAAAAACAAAATACATGTCGACAATCGCCACACAAGATAAATGACGAAAAGGAAAAGAAAGGCACCTACCCGCAAGGCCATACCAGCGACGTTCTGAGACAACTCTATGTCACTCATCGCACTGAGCATCTCGTTTTCAGGGGTAGCACAAAGAGGAGCTAAAACATATGCCACTTGCTCACAGTTCAACAATAAGTTATAGTCCCCCTAGGATGACTAAGTGACAATCAGGACCCTGCGCTCTGACCTCCACGTGAGTGTGGCGACCTACAAACCCGTTAACGTCCTTAGGTCGACATCTGAACCTGAGCCTTCACCCTCGACATGACGGCCTCCAACATTGGACGATATTCTGCCCTCGGTAGAGCACACGGAGCCGGCTCCTAGGTAAACTTCTTCCGTTCGGGGAGATCTCCCCGATAAAATAGCGTCGGCCATAAATGTGGGTACAGGTGCCGTCTACGATGCCCAGCTTCTGTCAGTGTCCACGGCCATGTCCTTCTCGAGCTCCATTCTTCTCCTTTTTCTCGACAACAGCTCGTCCCCGTTAGAAGATTCGTCCAAAAGCTGTGGGGTCAGTATTGAAGAAGCCTCCTCCCTCACGACCATGACTCGAGAGGGACCTTCCACATGAATTGGTTGAGGATGACCCTCTCGAACAGACTCATCCAAAGTAAACTGCATTCCCGCGGCAGCGACGACCTGTCGGAATGCAGGGACTGTCGCCCTCCGCCTGGAAGATCCTCGACCTGCTGTCACGAAGAAGTCGTATTAATAGATGATGATATACAACCAACGAAGTGGTAAGGGGAAAACACTAACCAGATGGAATTTTAGGGCCGTAACGCTTTACGAAGGAGGGTCAATCTCGGGTTTTCGCTTCATGGTGTAATATACGGGCTACCCAATCCCTTATGCCAGCAATAGGGCGGGGCGGACGTCCCATAGCTACAAGCGAGAAGCAAACAAAATTTATAAAAAATACAGACGAAGGAAGAATAAAATGAGTGGCGACACTTACAAGTCTCGTTCCATCGCTCCGGGAACCTGGTGGAGTCAGAAACGATATGTTCAGTTTTGACAAAAAAGTACTTGTGCTAAAACTTGCAGCTTTCTTGGTCGTCTATCCCGACCACCAACCCTTTCGTGCCACGGTGCCTCAAATGCACCATGGTACCTCTGTGGAAGCTAGGCGAGAACAGGTGCAAAAGGTAGTGGATAGAAACATCACATTCCGCCAACTCCGCATACTTGATCAACAACATAAGTACCTTAAGAGTATACGGCGAAAATTATGCCGGGCAAACTTGGTAGAACCTACAAAACTCTTCTGCTAAGGGGAAGAAAGGAAAAGTACAGCCAATCACGAAAGGCTACTCATAGAAAGCGCAGTACCCAGGTCTGTGGACCTCTACAAAATCTCTCCCCGCCGTAACCATGTCAATGTGAGCGGGAATGCTATACTTTATACGAAGAGCGTCAATGTGAACTTGATCCGTCTCAGAGAATACAGGGGCAGGAGTAGGAGGGGGATCTTTGAGGAAGTCACTTCGAGACATGGGGTGTCTCGGCAATAACTCCTCCACCGTAGGAAGACTGTCACCCTCTTCTACCACCGTATCTTTACCGCCTGAAGGGGCGCCATGGACAATGGGGTGGCCTCAGGTGCCCCTTCACGAAAACAATGTGATCTTGACATGCTTTCGTTCAAAGAGGTATTGATACAGCAAAAAAAGAAAGGAGGAAGAAGTTGTAAACGAAGAATGTGAGAAGAAAAAGCAGAAGGTTGTCAAGGCAAGCTCGGAGAAATAAGGAGAGGTAATCAGGAATGAAATGGCCAAGAACTTTCAAAAAAACAAACCCTCCATCTATTTATAGGGTTGGGTGGCGCCAGAATCGAAGCGAAAGGTCACAGAGTAGCGCCAGAATCGAAGCAACAAGCCATCAACTCTTGTCTCGAAAACACGCGTAATGATGACGCACGTGAAGATGGCATCATTTCCCGGTAAAATGTATTACCCGGTGTCTTGCTAAGCACGCTGACATATACCATTGGCCATACCGTAACGCCTCGAAGGATCAAATTTCTCCATAGGAACGCGTGATGTCTGCTCATCTAGGATGCACCCAGTTGCAACCCCGACAAGCGGAGGGACTAACTGTATGGGTCCAAATTTGACCAATCACGACCGACGACGAGTACGACGAATGACGAGGTCTCCATGACTCGACGTCTTGTGGGGGACGACCTTAAGGCTAACAAGAGACTGTACGACCCTTGTAATAGTACATGCTCATTAAGGGACATTAGGAATATTCCTTATAACTTGTTTTTTATAGCTTAGAAGGATTTCGCTCCTTATATATATAGAGGACAATAACTTTGTAAAGGGGGACTTCTGGACTGATTCACAACATACGTTGTAAACTTGTTTACATAAACAAGTGAAAAGATCTATTGTAGTAAGAAGTTGGTTGATCTAGATAGAGAAAGAAGTCTTATTATCCATATTCTCCTGACCCATCTTTCGTTCTAGAGAATATTATACTTAGCTAAGATTTACCCCTTTATTTTCTTTGATTGATTTGTTCAAAAAAGTTTTGATATCTTTTGAGTCAAACAAGCATCATGTACTAGGTAACTCTATCCAATACTATGTGCTTGTGGACAGGTCCACGTGTATTTACACGTATTGCATGATTATGACCAATAGACATAATGTCCCAATAGGAAAAGAGGAAACAGTACAATATGAGCACTTACAAATTGACGCGTGCTCAGAACATTTTAAATTGATTATTTAGAAAAATGGAAGTACTAACTGCGAATAAATTGCTTTATATCGCCTAGAAGCATATATGTTGCATAAGGTACCTATTTAAAAATTGAAATATAGAGATGAATTGTACAAGCCCGTCCGTTATCTTTTTGTTATGCTATACAGACTGGATAAAATTAAACACCTCCATAACTATAACATGTATGGAGATAATTTATCCAAGAACACTTTTAACTCAAAAGAGATACAACTACAAGTAATAAAGAAGTCAAGTGTCAACCTATTCCTTTTAAATGAAAGAAAAACCTCTTATACATATGCTTAACACATAACGCATAGTCAATTTACCATGAACTGCATCAGGAAAGAATATCTTATTTCCCAAGGTATGTCCAAACCAATAAAAACTTATTGTCCTGTGGCTTTTATCTCCTATCTAACAAAAACCTCAGAGTCAACACATAACATAGTATACAAAATATCTTATGGATGAATGGCTACTTTTTTTAAAAATGAAACTGGCTGTTGATAGAGATCTAATTGTACTACAAAATTTGGAAGCTAGCTCGTTGATAAGTTAAAGGCTATCCGGTTAGTATGAATGCCTGAAGGAGGCTCTGAGCAGCCTGTGTTTCATCTGGTGTCCCAGAGATTACGATAGTCCTGTCAGTTGTTCCAGAGCGGGCCTCGTGTACCATGACCTTTGCACCTGAAATCTGATTTAGAGCAGCAGAAAGATTAAACGCCGGAGAAAAAAATGAAAAACATACAAGATTAAAAGGAGTTTATCATGGTTCATCTCTTTATTGCTTTCTCAAGTTCTTAACTAAGAAGGTAGAGTTTTCACCTATCCTGTGCACTTTCCACTACACCAATTAGTAGGTAAAACCGTAAAAGGCTAACATACCTGTCTTAGACGAGCCAAGTTGCTCCCATTCTCCCCATATACAGAGCTGATAACATTTTCAGGAACCAAGATCTCCACAGTAGTATTGGTCACAATGGCAGTTCTACTTCCACTGCAAGCAATAGCAAAAATGCAACAAGTTGATGAATGCAACCAAGAAATTTCTACTTGGGGTTTGAGATAATCTTAGATACCCTTTTCATCAAGTCTATAATGACTATTTGGAAAATAAAGGCAGGGAAAACTTTCATAAAAACCATGTTACAGGGAGTCCACCCTCATAATTAGGTCCTATCACATGTGAAAAAGAATCAAGTGCTTGTGAAGTAGTGCAAGACACCAACCATCCAAGTTCTATGCCGCCTTTAACTGAATTAGATCCTTTGCTGACATCAAAAGCACCTCTTTGGTTTCCTCCAGGTCGTGTCTAATAGCCAAAGCCACCGAAAATGTTTGAAAATTAGTCAGTGAAGATTTATTAAATTAAAGGGAAAATAAAGCATTCAGCAGTTCACCTGCGATGACCACTGTCCTGGTGATGGGGGATGATCTATGTTGTTGGAAAGTACAAGGTTATCCATAGACCGTGTTAAATCAGGATGCTGATTGATACCATGTGAGACACCACTAGACCGATGAAATCCAAAAGGAGGTTCCTTAATTTGGCCAGAGAGACTACTTTCAGACGCCAGCAGAGAGCTGTTTCTGCTTACAGCACCATTTGACACCTTCGCTGCCAAGAGGTTATCACGCAACCGACCAGTGACATTTCGTAGAGCATCTTGTACATTTACAAAATCACCTGCAATCTAAAGAATATAATCTCAGTGCAACAGAAACACCAAAATGTTCTGATCTCCTATAGATTGATTTGAATAGGTGTGGAAACCCACACGTGTGAAAGAAAGTGTCTGATAATTTTCAAATAATCTAATCCGAAGATGAATTCTCCACAAGAAAGGACACATCAGTAACCTCCCTTCAATAAATATGAAGAGAAACAGATATTTAGGAGCTCACTTTCAATCTTTAAACCTTTTTTCTTTATCAAAAAAATCTTTAAACCTTTTTTTTTATACGGAAACCTGGACAGATTTCACCATAAATGGAGAAAAGATGTTTTTGAATTGGTAATTCATGTTCCAATAACCGAGTAGGCTAAATATTCTGAAATTGTAGAACTTCTTAAGCACCAAATATTGCTTCACTATAAACCATGTTATGAATTGTAGATCAGCAATCTCCAGCGAAAAGATTAACAAAGACAAAGTTGCGACTCGTGATGACCTTGACATCGTCTACTAAGCACCAACCGATATATTGATGTTAGCCTTTTGCACCCACTTAGCTTTAAGCATAGTTGCCAATATTAATGAGCCTAAGGCTTTATATATTGTGTAACCTAAAAAGTGCATTACCCTAACATTACAACAAATTGTATATGCCACTCGAAGCAAATGCACCAGTTCGGACCAGTGCAAATCCTGAATATTTGGTCAAATACCATATATAATCAATTAAGTAACTAGCTGATACAACTCATTCGCATTAGAAAAACACCATTCTAAATCATTCAAGTAAAACTGACACAAGATTGCTATGCATGACTGAGAATTAAAACGTGAGCTTCGACAGAGCAGACGGAAACAGAAGTCATGTGATTTAATCAATACTCTTTCTTTGATGGATTGCAGGACCATATGCAGCAGGACATGAGTCAAACCTAGATGAACTATAACAAAAATCGTGATAATCATTATAAGGACAATTAATCTTTTTATCCAAAACAGGACTGTGTACTCTTAAAAGACCAGGTGTGCAACAGAGAGCTGTGCCTAGACGTGAATTAGCTTCCTAGGTTGAGCAGTCTCAATTTCTCTCAATTTCACTACTGTATTTCTGAATAGATGTTGGGCTGGGCCACAACGAATGGCGTGAGCTGCATGTGAGGAGATCCACAATACAGTTTTTAAGGGAATCTATCGAAATACAGACCGGCACCCACCCGACTAGAGGGACTGAGAATTAATTGGTTACAGAACTTATCTGGTCACTAATGAAGTCCTTCGTTTCTTTCAAAGGTGCTGACCCGCAGTGAGGTAGAGACTAAATTACTTTCAAATATTCAGTGCAACTGTCATGCTTGAAATAAATAGCAGATTTTTTATGGCAATAGCAGAAACATTCATAGCCTTAAACTAAGATGTGTTTTGCGCTAGCTTTTTGGTGCAACCTAGTTATTGTACAAGATATAGATGCAATACTAGAACGATAGAGAAATTATACTTTCTGTAATTACACTTGATGTACTTGCTTATAACAGGTATCCATAAAATTTCTAATACAACAACAAACCCAGCTTAATCCCGTATCTATAAAATTTCTAATTACTTATCAAAATAAAAATTTGGTAGATTCGCAAAAGTATTTATAAAAAGTTGAAGCTAGAAAGGCAAAAGGCTGAACAATCTCACCTGCACAACTTCATCATTGTCTGAGACACACTTAGGGACTTGGTCACCTCTAAATATTCGTATGCTGGAACCTGTCTCCTTCCTTATCTCTGAAATTATTGCGCCTCCCTTCCCCAATAAACAACCAACTTGGTTGGATGGCACCACAAGTCGAAAAGTAATTAGTGATCTTGTGCCCAAATTCATCCCAGAGCCAGCTTCCAGAATCCGATCAAAAACAAGAACGACAGCGGTTTGTGCTGGAGATTTCCGTAATACTAGGTTCTAGATAAAAGGAAAACTAAATCACTTGACACACAAAATACCTTTCAAAAATACGCAAGACAAAAGAAAACCCAACTAACCTCTAATGCGGTAATAGTTATCACTCGCTCGTTGCACTCAACGACATTTGGCCCAACAGCGATGCTTGCACCGCTGTCATTCTGAAGAGTCCTTACAATTGCCCCACCCTTGCCAATTATTGCGCCAACCTTTTCATTTGGGCAGAGAATCCTGAAAGCAACCTCTTGTAATGGTATTTTTGCATCAATGTTGGAAAACTTCTCAGCATCTAGAGACACAGGATGGCATCCAGAGGCACCTGAGAAAGAGCTTGTGGTTATGGGCTGTGATATTGAACTCCTTTGTGCAGGTAGATCAACTTGCCGAGGAGGCAAAGTCTGTTCCGAATCTAACTCAAGTGGCGCATTCTCAACCGTTCTACTTCTGTCAACAGAGAAACAATCTTGAAGCCGGCGACTGACAGCAATGAGTGCTTTCTTAACAGCCAGAATGTCCCCTTCTATCTGGCCATTAACAACCAATTCACACATCAGAAATCTTCTGTCATATTCATTGTGCCGCTTTTATTAAGTTAAAGAAATTCAAAGTATAACATAGAATTTCTTGATAAATTGTGCAGAAGTACAGAGCTAGAAGTTTAAGTTTTTGCATTAAGGCTTTCAAAAAATTCCTATGCATTTCAGTTTCACTGAGGTCCCGCCACTCACTTCTGGTGAACAATTGTTGCAATTAATAAGGGTCATGACAGCAGGAATTATAACATACAAAAATGGGATAATTCTGAAGGAGTAGCTCCACCAAAATTTCACAAGCCTTAAGACTTCACTATTAATGCTTCTGCACTCTGCAGCTCCACTACAAGCTAAAATCAATCTTGCTGATGATTTGCACTATCTCAAGCTTATAACTTGATTCTTCAAGAATGAAGGGTGAAAAGAAGAGAGAGAGAGAGAGAACTAAGAAAGGCAATGCCACTGTGTGCTACTTGGCAATACAAATTTGGTCTGCGAACAAGTTATACATGGATTATAATGCAAGATATTAATTGTAATAAAATGAAAAGCAGCAACTAAATTATATCTGTGGTATCCGGACCTTGTACGCACCTCAACTGTTGGATATCTGGACTTCGTATCAAAAGCTAAAAATTGTATTTGGTTTTAAAGGATGAAGATTTTTTCAGAATTATGCTCTTAGACTATAAGACAAACTTTATGCTATCTAGTAGTATTAGTTTTGTAAAGGCATGTGATAACAAAATAATTAGCTTAATATAATTGAAATTAAATAAAGAAATAACTATTAACTTTTATTATCCCAAAGATAGCACTTCAAGGAGAGTTAAAATGCGATTCACCAAAATATAAGATAAGTAAACTCTTTTATAACATGACATTTTTCAAGCACTTGCTTTTCTAATCAGCTTATGTTAAACTTAAAATACTTTTCCTTACAATTCAAAAATCAATAATACAAACCTTTTCACAAACAAAAGAGGTACTAATCAGTAAGAGATGGTTAATTAAACACAGCTTAAAGGGCATTTGCACTATTTAATTGATCTAAATTTGCTAATGTGTACTGTTATTACGGCAGAGTTGCAGGGGTTATATTTATAAGGGAAGCAAGGTACCAAATGTTGAGATCATTTCCTCCTATACATCAAATCGAGCAACCCCTAATGACATCCCAAGATTATCAAGACAATTCACTTACAATCACAATTATAAAATCAGCACCCAAGGGTGCAAAAAACACTAGGTGGTTTCTCTCTATCTATCCAAGCCTTGGTGGATAGAATTACCTGGTACCTGTTGTTGGTGGGAGGCAGCAGGTAAATCGTGGAATTAGACGAGGTGCACGCAAGCTAGCCCAAACACCACGGTTATAAAAAAAAATAACACGATTATAAAATCAGGTATCAATAGTACACCTTGTTGCTGTTAGCCTAATAAAGTTTAGAACTTTAACTAGAAAACCGAAGTTGTTAAGCCTTAAATATAATTGCAATATATTAATTACCTCAACTATTTCATCATTGGGCGAAGCACAAGATGGCAACTTATCTGGAGTTAAAACCTTAATCCTACATCCATTCTCTCTTCTTATTGCATCAATTACTTTTCCACCTTTACCTATCAAAGCACCCACCTGATTCCCCTTCACTAATAACCTACACGACACCACACTCTCCGCACCCAAAACAACGCCATTATTTTCAGCTGTTACATCTATCACTCTTTCGAAAACCCTAACGAGTGCCTCTTGTGCAGCCGAAACCTCAATCTCATCATTCCACCGCTGCTCATCCCCCCCGGTGGGGCCCAAGAGATTGAGCCTAATCTTCTTGTTTAGGGAAGAGGAGGCTACAACGACGATGAGGCGGTGGTGGTCGGAGTTGGGAGTGGAGACATCAACGCGAATCTTCGCGGAGGTATCTTGTTGGAGTTGTCGGATGATGGAACCTGATTTTCCGATGACTCCTCCGACGCGGGAAGCATGGCAGAGGAGCCGGAACACAACACGCCTCCGTAGCGGTGAATTGTTGTTGTTGGCGGCGGGTACGGTGGTGTTGGAGTGGGGGGCGGAGGAGGCGGCGACGAGGTTGGGCTCGTGCATTAGTGTAGTAGCTGTAGGAATTTTCTTTGTTGATAGAGAAAAGAGTAGCCCTATTTGTATATGTTGTAGTGAGTACCTTTTTTAACCAATTATTAGACTGATTCGTGGACTTCCGTTGGATATTGACTTCAACTCATTTTAGGAAAAAGAAATTTGATATTGTTATGATAGATATAAATTTACGGTGGATGTCTACTCTTCTTCCATGATCTTCGTCTCAAATGGTTAATGACATATTGAATGACATATTTTGTATGTTCAATGACATATTTCATGACATATTTTGTATGTTCAATGACATATTTCATGACATATTTTCTTCACTTTTTATGCCTATATAAAGACCTT